>DVQM01000802.1:0-14452 GCA_018231645.1 Heliconius ricini
AATTACTATTTTTAGACAGAAATATGCTCACTGTATGTTATCCTTAGAAGATACGGATATGCTGTTGCTGATTTTTTTGTAGATTTTATTAAGAGGAATAATATTCTAGGACATTGTTTTCATGTAGGACTTACCATTAAAGCAGCGCATGTCTGAAAGTGTCCCAACGTACACATTTTTCATATTTATGTCAAATTACATTAAAATTTACATATAATAAACTACATACATAAACCTTTGCTGAAAAATATTCTACCTAATGGTGAAAACCACATCAAAATCTGTTGGGTGGTTCAGAAGAAAAAAAGTTAGAAGGCCAGACAGAGGCAAAAGGCGTTTCTATTTTATAATATATAGAGATAATATATAGAGATAGAGATTAATATTGTGTTTGGCTTATTACGGTAGTAGATTAGTCAGATGTTTTTTTTTTTTTGGTCAGGTAATAGATAAATATTTTATTTTATATGTATCCATCACGATGCTGGGACGCGAACGTGCGACGACAAATACGACAGGTTGCGAGTTCGATTTCGACCCAAGGGAATGAAATATTAATTATTTTCATTTCTTCGCTCTGGTAAAGTGGAGCTTTGAGTTCTGCCACTCAACAAGCAATGCTTCCATATTTTTGCTTAATTCTTACTTCTGGAAAGTGGTAAGTTAAACTTTCATATTATATATATATATACTTTATCTTAACCACCTCAATCTATCTAGATATAAGCCTACAATATTAAAAAAATCTTAACCTCTAAATATGTTCAGCTTCACGCTGTATCTCACACACAGCAAGGTAGGCAGAGGGAATCTAGTGTTTAGACACTTCTTTCTCCACTTTCTGTCGAATTCTGGAGGCATTGCGTGTTGAGTCACAGAACTCACCACCTTAGCCTCGACACCAGAACGAAAAAATTAAAATACAAATTTAAGTTAATATTTCATCTCCTCGAGTGGAGATCTAACCCACAACCAGTCAGTTTTACAGTCACACTTCATGCCGCTGCGCCACTACTGGCCCCTATACATTATTATCAAATATTATATTGACTTAGTTGAATACTAATAAATTGGCAGGAAATTATTTAGTTGTATACGAGCGCATCATGTTAAAGCTTACATAGTATTATTGCTACTTTAGAAAAGTTACGATCATAATATCTATAGGAAGCCCAAAATTTATAGGTTAACCTTTTACGTCTTTTACAAAGTTTTAGATTGAAGTAAGAATTTTATGAGTTTTCCTTATAGAACAGTAGACTGAAAATTTAAATATGCTAAACGTAAAAAGTTAAGTAGTAACCTTAAATTATAAATAATTTTGTAAATATACAATTTGCAATACTATTTACCTGTGGGTGGATATGAACAGGGTACTATGAAATAGTACTATTAATATCATGGTTCTTCACTCAAAATTTTTACGCGCTAAATTCACAATTTTCATTTCAATTGAGCTTTTTACATATCAAATATCTTGAGATTAATATGGTAGTTTCATTATATTTAATATTAAGAATTTCCTTTAATTACCAGGGGCCATTGGGCCAGTCGTGGTGCAGGGGCACAAAGTGTAACTGTGTTAGAAAGATAGAGTGAAAACGCGACTGGTCGATCTCCAGTCGACGATTTTTTTGTAATTTTACTTATTTAATTAACATTTTTATACTTTTACTTATTTTATTTGTTCATTTTAATTACTCAGGTATGTTTTCTAATAATAATTACTTTTTCTTTCTTATACTACTTATTCTTTTTCGACTTATTTCGATAATTTAGGCTTTCATTTAATTTTTTTTTACTAATTCTAAGAAAACTGAAAAAAAATCGTACATATTATTAATAAATATTTATATACTACAAGAGGGCGAAGGCGCGAGGACCTGCTAGTAAACAATAAATTTATATCAAAATGCGCCACAAACTAAAAAAAATAATAATATTCATTGTCTTGGCCAATTCCCATTATGTTGTCTATACTAATGCTGCACACTGCTGAATTTAAAAAATGTGAAATGAAATTTTAAGAATAAAAATACTGATAAAATGTTTTTTTTATGAATATTATTAAAATTAATATTATAGTGGACTTTCTTACAGCCTCTGCAGAGTAAATAGTAGATAAAATTTTTTATGAAATTTTAAATCATTAACATTTTTTTCTTTATCAAAGTGCTACGTAGACTTTAGAACATGACGATGAAAAAGGATGATGATGAAATCCTTTCATGAGGATAAAAAGTGTAGAACGACACTCCGTCTTGATGGCTTTTTTCACTCCGTTCTCATTAAGGCACTTCTGTTATCAACTTTTCACCGAATTCTGGAGACATATATGTTGAGTGGGGAAACTCTACGACGGTTTATCTCTTTTCCAGAGCAAAAGAATGAAAATTATAAATATTAAATTTCCTCGTGGGAATCGAACCTACAACTTGTCGCGTTTACAGTCATACGCCTGTGCCCCTGTGCCACGGCTGGCCTCATAAAACATAATACAAGATTTTTTCAGAAGATTTCAAAGCTTTGTCATGAGCAGGAATTAGGACTTGTATATGGCTTAGAAACTATTCAATTTCAGTCTTTCAAGAGTCAATTCATCATTGAAGTACGCTCATCAATTATTCAAGAGACTTGCATCACAGGAATATGGATTTGCTACAAAGCCAGGCTCGCTATAAAAAAATGCTTGCATGATTACACTTAGGAGGATTGTCTAAGTTGACGTATATATATATATATTTTTTTTTTATTTAATGTTTGTTTAAGTATAATTTTATTTATACATAAAGTTTCAAATATTGCATATTGACTTTGTTACTAATATCGGACATACATCGAACGTCCACCTTTTTTACTATACTATTCGATTTTTTTTATTAATAAAAAATATATTAAAACAAAAATATGCAATTTATAAAATAATGACCCATCCATCCATCAACGAAACAAAACATGGCTGTCTATGTAAAGCCTTAAATGGCGTTTGTCCGATGTGTTATTTCAAAATAAGGGTTATTTTGGATCTTATGTACTCTATAACGAATCATAAAGCAGTATAAAAAAACAGGTCAAGTGTGTGTCTCACATTGGGGGTTCCGTATTAATTTCAGGATTATATCAGATCTACGGAAAGTATAAGTTGCGAGAGTATGCTAATTATGTAAAGTATGATTTGTTTTATGAAATACCTATAAATTTTCATATTTCGGGTTTTTTCCTTTATTTGTACTTTAAGTTCTCACTTCCTACCAAATTTTAAGACTGTAGGTTCTAACAGCTCCTCATATCTTTTGATTACGTTGACTTAGAGGCTTGATTTTAACTATGCTACAAGGGACTGTAGATCTGAATGTCAAATATATTAAATTCAGTACGATACCTGCACGTGATCTTAATATTAGTGGTCTTGACAGACGGGCAACAAAGTTTTTTATAAGAGGTTCCAATTTTACCTGTTAAGGTACGAAACTTTAAAAAAATATAGCCATGATATTTAATTTATTAATTTTTTTAATAAATTAAATTTCATGGCTATATAAAAGGAACTCTTATAAGTGTAGTAGCGACAAAAAACCACCCACGCAAATAGATAAAAGCTTACTTATTATTAATGATGTCTCAGCGCTTCTATTATATCTAAACAATAGTCTATGTATTATAGCTTAAAAGCCATAATATGTTCTATTATAGCTAAATATATATAGTGTATCAAAAAAAATTACATTCTTTTAGTATTTTTGATTTCACAGTTTCCTTTAATTATAGAGGAGTATTGTGAAAGATATAAGCATAGGAGAAGAAAAAAAACATCCAATAAGATTCAAAATTGGTACTCTCCACTATCAATTATAATGTAACTTTAAATAAAAAATATATTTGTCTCATATTACTTACGTACGTATAAAATCAATTTTTAAGATTTACGTAGAATGTCCATAGACAATACATGTTAATATACATATACATTGCGATTAAATTGTAAAAACATTAAATTATATTTACTATATATTTAATATTGTATGGTTAAAAGAGACTTAAAATATGCAACTAACATTATAAATACAACAAAATGCCCATAGACAAAGTCAAAGGCATTAAGTTCCACCACTCAACACGTAGTGTCTCGAATGGAGTGTCTTACTAAGTGGCGGAACTTAAAGCCGGACTTTTGCTTTCTTGCCAGAGCGATGAAAATTAAAATATCAATAAATAATAATAATTCATTCTCTCGAGTGGAGGTCGAATCCACACCCGTCTCGTTATAGTCACACGCTTGTGCCCCTGTGCCACGATGGCCTCAATACAGAATGAAAATGGAATAACAACATATTCTATTAACGCGATATTGCCAATGATTGAAACAAGCAATGAAAGATAGTTTTCTACAAGAGCTTCAACATGGGTAAAGCTTCTATTGGAAACCCATTGAAAGTCAGCATCTGTCTATGGTATATAGAAACTCACAAACAAAGTAACAACTCACAAACGTCAATATTACTCGATTATATGCAATGAATTTAGCTCTTAGTAATAATGCTGTGTCTTTTATAGTATTTTTTCTGTTATTTCAGATATTATCTCTTTTTTTACATATTTGTGCGAGTGATTTTTATATAATAATGTGACAGCAAGTTAGAGGAAGCATTGTCGTAAGTGCTACAATACAAAAACCGGTGATGCGCGAGTCTGACTCGCCCTTAGTTAGGTTAGGTTAGGTTTCGGACCAGTTACAAGATTTTCTGGTCACTGGGAAGTAAACTTGATAAATTTAAATTTTCAGGCGTTGCACTTATTGTGTGAAACTCTCCTTACCCTTATTTCCGTTAAATTCTTGGGGCATTGCGTATTGAGCTATGGAACTCAATGCCGGAAAAGCAGAGCCAAGAAATTATAATATTAAATAAATCATTTCCTAGAGTGAAAATTGAATCCATGAACTGTCGCTTACAGATTGTTAATTTAGACGTATGGAACCCTAAAAATAATCCTTATCTTTGAAAGACTTTAATTTTGTATCCTTACAAAAAGAAATCTAAGCGGGTGTTGTTGACCTAAAGCAAGGCGAAACCTTTTGTTATTATGTATGTACAAAAGTAAGTACTATATTTTTTTTATAAAATGTTATCAAAATGTTATCAACGAGAACATATTAATACATGAGGCAAAAACTTTGTACCCATTTTTCCATAAATTGTGCGGACGGAGTAGTGCGATATTTGGCAAAACTAACTTTTTATACAGAAAAGGATAAAATGAACTTAAAAACAGTAAAATAAAGATAACCCTATACTACAATATATTTGACAATATACGCTTTGTACGCGTAAATTTGCTTACCAGTACTTATAGACAAAAAAGAAAATGCCAAAAGCTATGTAAATAGCCCATATTTCTTATTTTATATGTCGAATATTTCATCGAGTCAATACTAAGCTGCAGTCCAAACAGAAACAAATAGCGTTATTTTCTCTAGTGGTGTGCTATGTCTAATGTGATTTTTTGTGAATATTATGGAGTTGAGGCCGTCTTGGTGCAGATGACCAAGCGTGTAACTTGAGTAACGCGACGATTGTGAGTTGGATTTCCACTCGGAGTAATTAATTATTATTAATTAACATTTCCATTTCTTCAATCTGACAATAAGCCAAAGTGGCGTTGAGTTTCGCTACTCATCACGCATTGCATCGGGATACAGCGTCAAGCCAGAAAGAAATTATGGTAAGGAGCTATCCTCAATAATTCTTCAAAGAAGACTTCAAAATTCGAATATAATGTAAATTATGGCGCAGTCGTCACACAACACTTTTGAGTTCTAATTATATGTAATGAAACGTTTAATTAAACGTTATAGATACTCGAGTTAGACAAATCGTTGAATCCTAATCCCAAGGCGTTGAAATAAATCTAAACAATGAAAAAAGAAATCTTTTTTCAAATAATTACCTATTTTGTAATAGTGTCTCGTAGTAAAGTAAGTAGTAGTATATTACATGAGTACTGAAATGCGGAACTCGATGGGCCTTTGTCATACTAATGTATAGTACGGTCGACGAATCGTGGTGTTCGGATCCTTAGCGTAGTTCAGTTCAGAAAAAAATAATCAAAAGTAAGAAAAAAATTCTAATGAAATCTTAGGGCGGCCCCTTCTCGTCGACGGTACTGTAGGAAAATTGTCTTTATTTATTTGTATTAAATGAATGAGATGCAGTTAACGTTTTGAAAAATAAAATAAAAACACATTTCGTCTATATGTTTCTTATTTATTTGGAAAGAGATTCTAAGGCAATGCGAGTTTCCGTCCAATAAAAGCCGGCTTTTTTTATTTTGTGTAAGAATGCTTAAGGTACAGGTTTATGACGTATACAAGGAATATAAATACGTCAAGTTCTTTCGTGAAATATGTTTATAAGTAATACAAAATAAACCGAAAGAGTTAAATGGTTTCATTAATAATTTGGATAAAAATTTTAGCAACATAAAAGAAATATAAATTTAAATACATTCTTGAAAACAAATGATTTTATCCTTTTAATAACGACAAATATCTGTATGAATGCGGGCTGCTTTTGAAGTAAATAAAAATTGATTCTCCCCAAAGCTAATGGGTCATCAACATAAAAAAAAATCAGCTTTACGTTGTATTCCGCACAGAGCAGGGTAGACAGTGGGAACCTAGTGTTAAGACACTCCGTGCCCCACTTTCTGCCGAATTCTGGAGGCATTGCGTGTTGAGTGGCAGAACTCAACGCCACGCTTAGCCTCGACACCAGAGCGAAGGAATGCAAATATTAATTTAAGTAAATATTTCATCTCCTCAAGTGGGGATCGAACCAGTCGGTTTTACAGTCACACTTCGTGCCGCTTCGCTACGACTGGCAATCAACATCAACATAATATTGCAAAACGTTTGTATCAAATTATTTTAAAGCGAATTATTTTGGTTTCAAATGATTCTTCAAAGGAGGAAGAGGAGGACCTCTTCTTCCTTCCTATGTGACCCATTGTCAAAATATTAAGAAGCTGACCTTTTGTATTGTAGACAAAAAATCCTCCCAAATTTATGAGGTCACATATAATTTTAAATTATGACTTGTATCAAAAAGAAATTCAGAATTACATTTGAATATAATTACATTTTTACCTTTTTATTGATGCTTGCCCTTCCTTAATTTACTTTCATTATAGAACTAAGTTTTATTAGAATATGATTAGTATTTTAGTCAAAAAAGAACATCGCTATTTTTCATGGCCCAATATGCTTAATTTAAATGCATTACGTGACAGCAATAAAAAAATATTTTTTTATTACTATATAAATGTTCTTGATAAAAATATAAGCGATTTTTTTTGAATCATAGATGAAACCAATATTCATGTAAGCTGATGCCTTTATAATCTATTCACTCCAGTGGTTAAAAATGTTTTCTAATTCGGGTTTGTTCTCTTATCATATAGCTTCTATTATATTTTATGCCATATCAACAGATCTTTCACCAATTATTTTTGTCAGCTTCTCTCCGCTCCAAACAGAGATCAGTATGGTTGACAAACCTTCAAGGCTTTGGATATGCAGCCATTTACAAGGAATGTGCTAGCAATTTCCAGATGACAGGACATATAAAAATATGACTTATAGTTTTGTGGAGTCAGTTCTGCATTCATTAAAAATCCTGCCGATTTAAATTGGATCCTTTACAAGGTTTGGAGTTACAATATGCACTTTTCCCAACCAATAGCGTATACGCTTGTTATCGGCATCTTTCTGTCGTGCCTGTTTCAAAAAAAAAAACAATATTAGCGTGTGCTCTTAATGCTCAAATCTATGAATATGATAATAATAAAATATAAGGCATTGGTACTTAAAAAACAAAGTTACAAAGCAATTAATATTTATATTTTAAACTTTCAAGCATTTTTAATGTTTGCTGTAAATATATTCCCTCATAAAAGCGAAAAAAAAACCCTGCTGAAGATATTACGTTTCATTTTCCTAATTTTTATTTTTCTATATAGGATTTATAGAAAATGGGGCTGTATCTCATTGGGGTATCTATCCTGGTATTATTACCTTACTGTAGAAAATGTAAAGAAGCTGTTGCTTTAGAAGACAATATTAGCTTATTATGTATGCAATAATGTCAACCAATTCAAAAATCTTCTAAGTACTGAAATATATCACCACACTTTTGTAAAGACACAGCAATTTCCTCTTGTGACAGCCACACTCACTTGTCTGTCCCCCACACGAACATTATACAATTCACAACTCAAAACTTTAACCACTTAAGTCGACTCTTGTTGACGCGAAACTATTTCAATAACGTTTAGCGTTGCTTCTGTCTAATACATTAACTGATTACACATTAAACTTGCACCAGATAGAAGTTTCTGTGTACGAGTAAGAAATAGTTTAAAATTGCTTGTTTTCAAAATATTTTTTTATAGCAATACTTTCATTTATTATATTTTTTAGCTTCACACTGTATCCCGCAGATAGGCAGCGTAGGCAGAGGCAACGTAAGGACCTAGTGTCAAAACACTCCGTTCCCATTAAGACACATCCTTCTCCTATTTCCAGTGAATTTTGGAGGCATTGCGTGTTAAATAGCGGGACACAACGCCAGGGTTTGCCCCTTACCAGATCGCTCTGGTGAATGAAAATGAAAGTATTAAAAATTTGATTTCCTCTAGTACGAGTCACACTGTCGCGTTTACAGTCGCACGCTGGTCCCCTCCGCTACAACCGGTCGGCCGGTATTGCAATAGTATTGCAATGTCATACATCAAAATATTAATGTAATTAGTTTTAACGTTGTGGATTATGAGAAAAAAAAAATCTATTTCGTGTTTTTTTTTTATTGATTTATTATGCGCCACATACTTCTACTTTTACGTTCGTGCCTTTTTTCTTCGTGTTGCTGCTAATTTGAGTCCTCCTTTGCCATTATTAGAAATAGCCATTTTCATGTTGCGTTCCACTAGTCGATGCATCCTATTGTGTGATATGCTGTCGTTCTTAATTGCCTTAATTTGGATGATTAATATATATTATTATTATTATTAAGTCCCTGAGATTCGTTAATATACAGAGTGCGCGAGTTTTCTCCCTTTTCTTATAATTTTTTGATAAGATCTGCTTTTTCTGCTTATGTGTGGACGTGGTTGAGACGAAAACACCCAAGTATCGCGACTTTTTTTGGGAGCGAGTTATAGCTTAGCTTACGAAATATTAAAATATTTCAATAGGTATACTATAGATATGTTGACATTCATACGTTCCAAAATTAGCAAGAATATCCTAAACCAATACTTAAAATGGAAATTAAAATATCATATATGTCGACTAGTAGTCGCCATGGTAAATTTTGATTACTTTTATGGTTTTAGTGACACTCGCAAGGGTCAAGACATATCGGTTGACGTATAATTCTTCAAAATTAGCTTTGGCGTCTTTTGGTATTTCATTAACAGTAATATGAGTACAATATGAATTGAGACAACGCCTCAGCACACTTCATGGAATCTATTAAATTCGAGTATTCGTTAACCTGATCTCAAGATTTTATATACAATGACTTTCTTTTTAAAATATTGATTTCGCATATATTTATTTCGTTGGCTTTGTTATTTTTTTTAAATAAAATGTAATTTAGTTTTATATATCTTTACATATTATAATAAAATTGTAACTGATTGCTATCTGTATATGGAAGATACTTTATATATGACAAAATCTGTTGGAGGCATTTATCAGTGTAATGGAACATAGAAATTTAGTGTTTAGTTTATGTGAATCGTTATTTATTTAGACATTTCTGAAGGACATTTTTTTACGGAAAAGACAAGGCAAAAGAGCGTTCGGATCACTTGATGGTAAGTGATTACCGCCGCCCACGACCCCAAACTATAGGACATATAATTGAATATAAATAACATAATCGATATTGATAGTTTTTTAATGTTTTTTTTTTATCTATTTTCACTATTATTATCGATATAACGACTGAGATATATTTAAAGCAATGCGATATTTTCAAATTTATATTTAAAAAATGTAATTTAGTCTCTATCTTATAGTGAAGGGGAATATTTAGAGATTAATTTTTTTTACCATCCCTAATGCTTATTTTTAAATTTATAAAAAAATATATAAATATGTATGGCGGAAATAGGGTTTGCCTATATAGGGTGAAAGTGATAAAAAGAATATACAAGGTGTTTGATGTGAAATACAATGCACTAGAATATTCTTTCATTGAATATTCCACTCTACTTTCTATATAGGGAAATCCTTTTTAATCTTTTCTTATAATTTCATAAGATTTACGTGCACTTGAGCAAAAAAGTATTCCAAAGTATTACATTTTCATAATACAGCATAAGCTTCAACTAGGTATAATAAAAAAACTAACAAAATTTTAAAACTGTATTTATGTTCGTTAGCGTTCTTCTTTATAGAACATTATTATATCATTTTAGATACAGTGAAAGAAAGATACGATTCGAATTTATTTCACATTTTCTGTGTTTCCTTTCGATTTATTTAAGAACATTTTAAAATAGATGTAAATTTTAAATTTTAAATAAAATGAAACCTGCAAGAAAAAAAAAATGTCAACAGAAATGTCGATATATATTATACCTATCATACGTCAAATTTAAAAGTGCTAATTTAATGATTTCTATTTATTTCACACACGATCGCTAAAATATATGACATTTCACATACCCAAAGATATTACTAAGTGCTTTTATAAAATTTAAATCTATTTAAGTGTTATTTAAAGTGTTTAATAAGACTTTTATATAACATTAGATGAACTGAGAGGAAACTGAGAAAATGTGAAAACATATCGAATTACTTTTTTTTACCACCAAGTTAATTTGATAGTTGATAGTATAAGTCTAATAAAAATTATTGAGTATTTACTACATTGATGTTAGATTCATTAGCCGGTGAAGTCAAGAACGACGCATTACTCATCATTGAACTTGGCTCTCATTTAATAATTAACTCTAGGCTCGCTCGTCTATCTGAAGTTGTATATATATGTATAGTATTCAAATCGATTTATTTTCATCTGTTTTTTTGTGGTGATTTATTTCGTGACTGCGCAGAGGTATGGTCCCTTGGAGCACAGAAAAACTTCGTAGCTAGCTTTATGTCAATATAATAAAAAAAACCGGTAATTATGCATCATTTTTACGATATTTTATATGAAATTCGATAGGTAATCAAAACTTGTAGAGTACTTCACGTGAACCTGTTAGTTGTTAGTTATTTTTAAAGTGTTATTCCACACTTAGGAAATTAAAATACTTTTTTTTAGAAATCATTGAAAAATCCCGCTAAGCTCAATTTTTTTTCCTTTTTTTATTAATTTTGCAGTTATGTAGTTTGGCAAGAAGTATGAAATTACAATACAAATAAAGAAAAAAACATCCCAAAATTTATAAGTATTACATAGAAAAAAATCATTACAAACTTTTGTTTGTAGTGCATTTTATAGTAAATGAGTACATTAAATTTAACAACTTTATTCACTGCGTAATCAAAATCTATAGTGTATTTCCCGTTGGTCTACAATTATGAAATTCGACAAGAAGTAAGATGACTCCGAAAATTGCATTTTTCTGAGTCATCTTACTTCTTGTCGGAATTAATATTTACAAAAAGAAACAACCTTATAATCGTCTCAGAAAAATGCAAATTAATATTTACAAATAGAAACAAACAAATAATTGTACTTCATTTTATACATAGCCGCAAACTAAAGTTTGACAACTTTAATGAGTTTTACTTCCCGAAATTCATACGGAACCCATAGTGCCCTCCAAGGGTTCCGGTGACTCTGACTCACACTTGGCCGATTTTTTTATATAACTTTCATAAATAACTTGTTACTATAATTATTATCAATCAGTGAAAGTTTTATAAAAGTCCGTTCAGCAGTTCCGCAACCGATCCGATTAATCCGGACAAAAAGAATGTCAGACAGAAAGACGAAAATTTTAAACTTGTTTAATCGCATAATGTATCGTATAAAAAACAATATTAGATTCGAGAAAACACAGTTATTTTAACAACAATGACATTCATTTTAATACATTTTTTTAATTCATCTATACAAGGTGGAAGAGGCAGCGCTCCTTTTACTACCTTTTTACGGAAACAGTATATAGGGTAAAATATTTCAAGCCCGTATCTAAATAAATTAAACAAGATAATAAATTAATGAAAATAATGTTTAGATGTAGGATTTTTACTGACACTTCCACCCTGTATGTATAGAATACAATTAATTATAAATCCTGTAACCAAAAATTTAAGTATTATTCATCTTAAAAGCTTTAATTCCGTATAATTTAATAACATCACCTGCCTACTTCAAAATCCCCTTTTCCATAAAGAGGCGACTGTGAAAAGTTAGTTATGTATAATAATTATCGAATAATTATATACGATGGTCTGTACCTTTCTTCAACCTTTCCAAATTATTGAATAATTGTATTATCAACCTTAACAATATTCATACATATATAAAATATTTAAAAACTGCTAAAAGTAAGTAGTGGTGTCTATTGCGTCTCTAAATACAATACATTTAGAATTTCCACAATTTTTTTGTAGAAATTAATCCTCCAACACTTAAATGCAAAAATAAGTGAACATTTCCTTGTTATTATCCAGATGAATCCTTTTCCTAAACAGACATTAAAAGTTTTTGGCTGTTTATGGAATGAAGGAGAAGTATAGACCTCCGTGACGCAACAAGCGTACGAATATAAATGTGATAGTTGTAGTCGATTCCCACACAGGGTAATCAAATATTTTAATATTTTCATTTCCTCCCTATGGTAACGAAGCAATGTGCGGAGTTGAGTTCCACTACTCAACATGAAATGACTTCAGCGAAAAGAGTGGGTAACGGAAGTATCTTAATGATACTCTCTCTACCTACTCTGCTATGTGCGGGAACATGAACTAAAAAAACTAAAATTGAGGAGTTAATAACTTTATTTATCTAAATTGGAAAATTTAAAATTATAAGAAGGTTTTGATTTTTGAAATGCTCTGGATGTAAAGTGCTTTAAATTATAGTATCATATCATAATATCATTCCCGAGGGGAAATCGGACTTACAACCGTCGTTTGCAGTCGCGCTTGTGCCTCTGCGCCACGACGATTCCAAAAATGTTTTATATGTTTTGATAATGTCGTCAAGTTATTGCAGCGCATGCAAAGAAACCATATTATAAACCTACACTACAAGATGCGACTACAAGATTTATTTTTAGATATTTAATAAAAACAATGGTACGGACAGATTTTGGTTCGTATAAAAAAAAATAGAAAAAAATATAAACAAAATACAAGTGTATTATTGCATCCACTACCCCAGAAAGCCACATATCACCACGCCTTTAATTTATGTACGACATTCATTGCCGTGTCACTGCTATGTTTAATGTTACTGCCTCTGGACAACTGGCAATGGGATGGTACATAGATTTATGTTTGTAAAATAGAGTATTGTCCGCGAGGTCTAAGCTGAGCTTTGTATTTATGTGTGTGTGTGCGTTCATATATAGTGTAAGTGTAGCGTCACTTGCTCTACCTAAACCGGCTTATTTTGTTTTTTGACAGCGTGACATACTTAATTGTAAATATTTTCTTTTTATATTTGATGTATCAAAAGTGAAAGATAAACTTGGCATTATCACTACGTAAATGGAAAATTTTATAATAAAAATACTTTATTACACAAATAAAAAAACATTTCATTGATATAATTCAGAGATCAAGAAGTATGTAATGGCGACCTTATCACTAAAAGTGATTACTTACGAACAACAAAAAGAAACAATGGATTTATTTTCTAAAAGAGTGCATATATGTCCAATAAAGTGTAATAGCATTGTTAAAGAAATGTATGTGGCCAAGCAGTAGAAAAAGAAAAAGATTATGGGCACATCGCTATCCTTGATGATATAACGGAAGAATTCATTAATAACTCAAAGGACAAAGGACATAATACGGGAGTTTTAATTATGAGAATGCAATCTATGTTGGAAATAGAATATTAAGATTTTGAATAAAATTTAAATTATTTTTTTTTCTGGCTCTACTTTTATGATCACTAACACAAATGTAAAGCTTACTTGCGTATCTCGCGAATTTTATGTTACTTTCGAACCCAGTCTCATTGTATTCGTCGATATGGAATTAAGATTGTGTATATTTTATATGTTTGGCAACGATAAAATGGTAAGGGAAAAAGTTACCCATAAATATAAATATTGAAAATGAAAGCTCATAGCTTTTTAATATTAATACTTATATATTAATAGTACTAATTATTTATATATATAATAAGACAGTAAAAATATTAATACTGAAATGGATAGAGGGACACTTAAAAAGAATAATAGAAAGCAAAAATATTTT
>DVQM01000803.1:0-14430 GCA_018231645.1 Heliconius ricini
TCGAGAAAATGAAATATTTATTTAAATTTATATTTTCATTTCTTTGCTCTGGTGTTGAGATAAAGCGCGGCGTTAAGTTCTACCACTCAATACGCAATGCCTTCAGAATTCAATGGAAAGTAGTTCCCTCTGCTTATCCTGCTGTGTGCTGGATACTGGATATAGCATTTAGCTGACCTTTTTTTAAGTAACAAAATCAATCTTACCTCTCCATGAAACCAAAATTCATCTAATATTAGCATATTAGATGCCTGAGCCGCACTTCTCAGTTCATTTACAACCTGAAAAAAATATGAGTTAAGATATGAGAAAGAATACGACAATCATAAATAATTCAAGACATTGTGTTGGGGGGTGGAGTTCCCTATTACTCTTGTCAGAATGGGATTGAACCCATAAGTATCTCATTTACATTTTACAGTCAAGTGCTAGATCATGATGATGATGGCTCCAATGAGGAAGAAACCTTGATATTGATGTTATTAATTTTAATTAGTATAATTAAAATTTACAGAATATTTAAATTCATCAATAAATATGAGTTGTCTATACTACGATCGCAAATCTCGTCAATGGCGTCACACCATACTAATCAAGGTCGATATTTATAGCAGATTTTGTAAGTGTCCTCCATTATGCTTATGCCGAACTATATACTGCTCATGAGATGCAGACGAAGCTTAATAATGACGATTAATTTGCCCGCTTAAAATAAGCGAGTTTTCTTAAATATATTTCAAGTTTTCAGTAGGATTAATAATGAAATATAAGTCTTAAAAATCTATATAAGCCGAAAAATAATAACAAGACATAAGCAAGGGAAATTAAATTCCTAGTATAAGAAAAAAAACCTCAGTAATAGAAATTAACAAACAATATAAGCAAAAGTAACTAAATCAAATTCTTAATTTTAAGAAATAATAAATCGTCTTTAATCATTTATAATTAACACAAAGTATTAAATAAGTAAATGTAAGATATGGTTTATTTTTATATTAGAACAATAAAAAAAATTAACTAATTAAAATGAATAAGAAATAATAAGTAAACATAACAACACAAAGTCATCTGGGGCCCCATTGGGGTTGGTCATTCCATAACCAAACCCCTGTGTTGTGCCGCTTGTAGGCTAGGTCATTTTGAATCAGTGATATCTCCTGAAGTATTTAATATAATGACAACAGTAAAGCATAAAGTATAATTAAGCTAGATGAAAAGGTCACATGCATCAGTTTGTCTGTAGATCTACCAATCACCTTGTATATTTATTATTGTAAAAAAATGTTACCTCTCTAAACACAATGTCAGGTAATCTAATATTAGTTGTTCCACTGTCAACTATGCTTTTCTCTTTATTCAATTTCATACATGTCTCTTTATAGTGCTCATCATCCCTTGTCATATTGTTGACAGTTTTATTTCCATTTGTCAAAACATGAATTGATAACACTCCCACCACATACCATCTTCTTTGTAAAATTGGTGTTTTAAATATAGCTGGATTTGAAGGTGCTATACTGTCATCTGAAAAAGGTAAAATGTGATTTTTTGTAGCAGGATAGGCCGTGACCTAAAGTTCTTAGGACACTTCTGCTCCTCACTTTTTATTGAATTCTTAGTTCATTTCATGTTGAGTGGAAGAGCTCAACGCCATTCTTTGTCTTTTTTCCAGAGTGAAGAAAATATGTCTCCCCAGTGGAAGTTGAACCCACAACCATTATGCTAGCAGTCGCTAGCTTAAGCTCCACTACGGCCTTAGTTATAAATCAGGAATATTACAACCAAGCACTCAGCAGGGTAGGCACAGGGAACCTACTGTTAAGACACTCCATTTTCCCTTTTCTGCTGAGTTCCGGAGGCATTGCATGTTGAGTGGCGGACACCAGAGCAAAGAAATGATAAATGTAAATAAACATTTCATTTCCTCAAGTGTGGATTAGAATCCACAACCAGTTGATTAAGAAGTCAGACTTTGTGCCCCTGCGCCGCTACAGGCCTTATAAATATAATAATGATTAACTTGCATATTACCAATAATTTCAAATTTTCCATAATGTGTAGCATTTGTTGGACTCACAACACCACACAGTTTGAGCTGGAATGACATATCTTTGTATAGAGTTTTCTCTACCGAGTCTAACCATGACCCCACTATCACATCATCTCCCCAGGCACCTACTGGTAAATAGGCTAGTCCTAGAAGACCCTGGAATTATAAATATTATTTTTATTATATAACTATTACTTTGCCTGAGGCCAGTTGTGGCTCAGTGGCACGAAGTGTGACTGTAAAACCGACTGGTTTTGGGTTCGATCTCCACTTGAGGAGATGAAATATTTACTAAAATTTAGTTCTGCCACTCAACACGCAATGCCTGCAGAACTCGGCAGAAAGTGGGGAAAGGTGTGTCTTAACACTAGGTTCCCTCTGCCCTGCTGTGTGCGGGACACAGCATAAAGCTGATTTAATTTTAATTTTATTTTTAACTATAACTTTTATTATATAGTTTGGGGTCATCCTTATATCACGTTCACATATCTTCAATTCTTGCATTCTTTTTTATATTGAGTTTCACCACTCAACAGGCGATGATGAAAAAAATGTACATATTTATTAATTAAATAATACATTAACTTAAACAGAGTATGTATATGTAAATGTAATAGAATTGCTTCCTTTATAGTAAGATATAATAAAGAAAATATATTAAAATTTTAAACATCATTAATCACATTTGAATTCATCACAATTTTATATTTCCATGTAAAAATATTTAATGAATTGTCTGTGGTATATATGACATACAAAAATCTAATTAACAAATTACTCATCTATATAAAATTAACAATAAATATACATATTTGACATATAATTTTGATTTATAGTGTGAGTATCCAAATTTTTGTTAAATTATTTTCTAAATAAATATTTTTCTTTCCTAAGTGTAGATTAACACTTTAAAAAATGTTTAAAATTATTTATTTTATTATTTAATTTTAATAGCAATTTCTATAAGAACAATCCATTACCTGCCATACTGAGCCATTCATGAAGAATTTATGACTAGTTTTAATAAGAGCTAATTCACTTGTCACTTCTGGTATACTTTTGATTGATGGAAATTTAACATAATCAAATGCTAATTCACCATTCCAAGTACCTTGAGAATATTTAGCTACTACCTGAAATGTTATATTTTTATAATAAGTTGTATTAGCTTGACATAAAGCTGAGCTTAATTATGGCACTTCGGCTTCATCCAGTGTCCTGCATACAGCAGGGTAGGCAGAGGGAATCATTGTCATAGCTTATGTCATACATTTTATCACAAGAATGTAGTAGCACAAGAGTGAAACTGGAAGCAGAACAGTTATGGGTTCAAATAACAATTGGGGGAATGAAATATTTTAAATGTCCTCATGTCCTCCCTCTATTAAAGAAGAAAACCATGATGTTGTGTTCCACCACTCAAGTTCACCTCAAGTATTCATATGAAGAAAAAAATAATAAGTATTGAATTTATATGGAATAAAAAAAATATTCATATGGGAGAATGTGTAAAGCAGGCATAGATCTAACACTAGATTCTATCTTTTTACCATGCTATATACAGTATACAGCATACAATATGAATTAATGTATATAAATTATAACAAAGTTCATCTTACCTCTTTGCTTGTCAAAAAAATACTATATGATTTATCAGAGTGAAAATATTTATCATTATCTTTCCTGGGATATGATGCAATGGCCAACGTAGTACTCCCTGTATCAACTAATACACTAAGCTGAAATTAAATAGAATATTATTTATTACACTTTATAGTCTTAAAAACTATCTAGACGTGCCATTTCATTTTCTTAATAGGTAAATTAATTTTATTGAAATAAAGCGATTTTTGAAACAAAATGTTCACATTAGCCATATATCAATACTTTTTGCGGAGGATGTCCAATTTCAATTTCCAATGCATAGGCTTGTCCGGCATCGCCATATAAATTGAAATCTTCACACGTAGACTTATTTACGATAACAAAAAGAAAAAAGTAACTCAAACTTTTTAGACACATTATTGCCCTTTAACCATAATGCTTTTAGAAGGAGATATATGCAGCACTTATACTAATAATACATATATTGGATATTTTTTCGGGGTGCACTCCAAAGGACTTAAGGCTTCTCATTTAAGAAGTTTTTGAGTGGCTTCTATTGACCGAAAACTCAATACACATACATGGTGAACATAATACAAGTGCATCTCAAGAAGACATTGACATTTGACACTTAAATTCTATAGTTATATGTTTTTAGGCAGGTGTTATAGCTCGGAATGGAATTTTCAAACCTTCTATGTCAGTTCTCGTCAAGTTGTTATTTTTAACCAAAAAATAAGTCTTTTTTAAAACAAGCGTGTAAACCTGAAATTTTGCTGTGAAATATACGCTTTGATATTATAATGCACTTTCGTTGAAGTGGCATCAATTAAGTACACTTATTTATTTAAAAAATGAAATTCGCTAAAAATGTTTTATTACGGACAATGACAATTCCTTCATCATCCATCCATTCGTGCATAGTCTTCTATATTCTCGTCGTGAAAAGTATGGCTTTATTGAGCTCCTAGGAGACGAGATTTGATAAAGTTCTTCATTCTACCATATGTGAACGGACAGGATTGGTGATATCTTAAGAAAAGCTTCTATTAGAACTATATCTAAGCCTAACAAGAAAATAAAATTCTTAAGACTAGTGAAAAGTGATTCCTTTGCAATGTGTAGATCTATATAAACTAGATGGTAACTGTGGCTTAACATACATTGTCCAAAAAAAGAGGATGCATTGGTGAACCAAACACATCTCCGATGTCAAGAATAGACATAATATATAGTATAAGACAGTTGCATATGAGTAAAGAGCGGATAAACCCAACCATCACGTAAGATCTTATAAGTTATAAACTCTCACTAGGGAGAACAAATATGTTCCAAGAAAGATCTGCGGTTGTTGGGAGTTTTTACCACCAGAAAGGAGGAAACTTTGGTTGCCTTAAGGGAATATAATATCGATGAGACAGAAGAAAGGTCACGAAAAAAGACAAGGAACCTAATGCATAATCAATATTCTCTTTCCAACCAGCCAGCCCAACCAGCGTCATTTTGCTTTTTTTACTATTTTACTGGCAAAGACGTCGCTATTAATGATGTATTTATATACAACATGTTGTAACTTCAAAATGTCAACATACTTATTAAAGATTACCGTAAACTTTATAATCTAAAAGTAGTAATTAAAATGTCAATGACGAATGATGTGCTAAAATTAGGAGAACGCAATTTAAGATTCATCTTCCGTGGCGTCCAATGTACCGTCGGAGAATAAAGCTCTGCTTTAGAGATCATAGATCACCCAAGCAGAAGCAGCGGAAGATGAGTCTTAAATTGCTGTCTCCTAATTTATTCTACATTATTTTTGTAAACTTTTTTTGCGACTGATGTTTGTGTATTATAAACACGTTTTATAAGTAAATACTTTAAGCATAGACTTATTTTATTGATAATTGTAACAAAATTGAGTGTACTTCAATTACGAATATTTTTGAACAAAAATTAGTTATAGAATACAATAAAAAGCAATGTAGAATATATTTTTTTAATTGCTTGTTTGATATAATCATTTAACTGTTGAATTCTAGAGGCCTTGCATGTTGAGTGGCAAAACTCAACGCCGCGCTTTGTCAAAACTACAGAAATAAAAATTAAAATAAATATTTCATCTCCTCGAGTGGGGATCAAGCCTACAACCAATCGGTTTTACAGCCACTCAATGACCTTTTGTTTATTATTTCGTTAAATATTTTATATGATATTTATCTTTTTAAAATAATTTATTATTAACAAATAAGTAAACATTAGGAACTTGAAATTTGTTCGTTTCGGATAACTGCCTTCTAATACCTTGTAATATATTTTTATACTTTTTACGTCTTAAAGATTAATTTGAAAACTATAGCGAGAAGTAAAAGAAAAAATACTTAAAGATAATAAGGAAACATTTTTATATGTGTAAGTCAAGTAAAATGTAATAACATAGTACGGTACAGTATCTATAACCTGAAAAAATAGTTTGATTTTGGTGTAAGCACGAAACTTACTAACACAAAATACACTAGCGTTTTTTTCTCTTATATAAGAAGAAAATATAATTCGCAATCCTAGCTTATTTTAACAGTTTTGCTGACTTTGTGAAATATATTGCGAAAGATGACATTTAGTGTGTAATCTGTATTAGGATAAAATTTTGGCGCGTATTTACACTTCTATAATTTTTAACTTGAAACTTCACATTCATAATTAAATTCGATTAAGATTTGTAAACAACAGTCGTTAATTTAATAAAAAGTGCAACCCAACACGTATTTTACGAACATCTAAATAAAATGACTTTGTGGGTGGATAAACATAGACCAAAAGATCTAATGAAATTGGATTATCACAAAGAACAAGCGGTGGGTTTAAAAAGTTTAATACAGCAAAGTGACTTTCCTCATTTACTAATCTACGGACCTTTGGGCGCTGGTAAAAAAACTAGAATAATGTGCCTATTACGAGAGCTTTATGGATCTGGTGTAGAACGAGCAAGACAAGAAACCATGCATTTTACAACACCTTCAAATAAGAAGATTGAGATTATGACAGTGAGCAGTAATTATCACATTGAAGTAAATCCCACCGATGCTGGAATATACGACCGGGTTGTTATAATGGATTTAGTAAAAAATGTCGCGCAAACACATCAAATTGACTCTTCTGGCCAGCGTGAGTTTAAAGTTGTGATTTTAAACGAAGTAGACTATCTTACAAAAGACGCTCAACACGCGTTGCGTCGCACCATGGAAAAATACGTAGCAACTTGCCGTTTAATTCTTATAGCAAATTCTATATCACGTGTAATTCCCGCAATCAGATCTCGTTGTTTGGCTATAAGAGTGCCAGCACCAAATATAGACGATATAGTTAATGTTTTACATACTGTTTGTAAAAAAGAGGGCTTAACTCTACCTACAGAATTAGCAGTGCGTATTGCTAATGCTGCAAATCGTAATCTAAGAAGAGCGATTTTGATGTGCGAAGCTTGCAAGGTTGAGCAATATCCTTTTAGATCAGACCAAGAGTTGCCTGTACCTGATTGGCAAATTTTCATTAGAGATATAGCCAAGATTATGTTGTCAGAACAATCTCCGGCAAAACTGGGTGAGGTACGACAAAAACTTTATGAACTTCTAATACATGGAATACCACCAGAGGAAATTTTTGCTTCATTATTAGATGATCTAATAGCTAACTGTGATATGACTTTGAAATGTCAAATTATTAAATATGCAGCCAATTATGAACACAGAATGAGGCAGGGTAATAAACCTATTTTCCATCTTGAAGCATTTGCAGCTAAATTTATGACCATATACAAAAATTATGTTGAAGAATCTCTTGGTGATGCTTTTTAATTATGTTTTTAATATTTAATATATATTTTAAGCAGATATCTTGTTTATGTATGTAATATTAATATTAAACTTGTAACTAATATTAAAGGTACTTATAATTTAATATTGCCCAAAATAATGTTGTATTTACTCATTTTTTATCTTAACTTGCATATAGCAATGTAGGCAGAAAGAACATAATCTCCACTATCTGGATGAATCCCAGAAGGTATTCTGGAAGGTATGTTATATAGCACAACCTAATATTGTAGATTGTTTTCCCAGAATGGAGAAATGAAAATAGTTTGTTCTTTTTATTAGTTCCCTCACATAAAAATCAAGCCTACAACCTTTATGTTTATAGTGATATGATGATGCATTGGTCTCATAAATTATAATATAAAGTTATATTGAAAATGAAAATACTAGTCATACTATTGATTTTCTAATGAATCTGTCATTTACAAATTAAGTATATTTTTGTAATTTTAAATATAGCAGTAATGGATAAATAACACTCTTTCAGAAAAAGATAGAAATAAAACAATCATCTTTATAATAACTTATTTATTTTGATATTTGTAATAATGTCTAGCAGGTATACTTCTTGCAAATAGTCTAATATTATCCACTATCGAGTGCATTACAGCTACTGTTATTTCATTTGATAAATGATCTAATATTGTAGGCCTTTTTAATAGTACTTGTTCCATTACTTTTGCATCTTCTGGAACAGCTGTAATACAAAAAATATGTTAAATACAAACATTTATATTGATAGTAAATAATTTAGTTATTTTCCATACATGTTTAATAAATGTAATATAATTTATTTAATATTACAGTACTGAGTACAGTATCACAGAGTACATATATAACAAGATAAAATTAGTAATTATTTGGCTTTTTTCATATTTGAAATTATTTTAAAATAGTAAATTTTGTTTCTTGCCTGATTGTAAAAAGAAAAATGGTGTTCGTTCATTTCGTACTGCAACTCTTTCAGGGCCTATCAAAATGTAATCTTGGTTATCATAGCCTCGTTGCCCTGCCCATGCGTAAGTTATATTGCTTTCAACATCCTCTGAAAGATTAAATTAACAAATATTAATGTTTTCTAAAGAAGTTAGTATGATAATATGTTTCTTAAAATCAATTGAATAGCCTGACTATTATAGTACAATAAAATAGGTTGATCTTCATTTTGGTGGAATGTTAATTTTAAATTTTCCATCCCTTTCCCATCCCCTTGGCATCCTCCATGTATTGTTTATCTGCTATTACCATATTAAAATCTACATGTAAGCTAGTGTTCTAGTAGATCAAGATATTCCATAGACCTATTCTAATCTTCTAGTTTTCACTTGACAATTCTGATGCAGTCCTGGTACTGGTGAACAGCGACTGGAAACAACTGGAATAAAACTGACCATGGTGTCTTTGTTAGCTAGCTTAAGACCTTTCAATCCACAAACCAAAATGCTAAAAATCCCTCGCATGTTGATCCAGTTTATACCTCGGCGTATCGATATGGCTAACTATTGGAAGTACAGTCGGTACAGTATTGTGTATTTTCGCCACCTTTACACCTTAGGAGGTTTTACACGGCTAGTTACGAGGGATTTAGTGTCAAGGATTTTTGTATTTTTTTTCCACTGGCATATATCAGCGTTAGTCGTCTGCATCGCACTGTGTACAGCCAAACGTGCAACCGTGCATTCTGACGTTTCACGGTCTCATCATGGTTCTTAGTTGGCTCCTTTCAAATGCAAGAGGCTCTGGAGTATTCCTTTTTTGAGAGGGAAATAAAATACAAATTGAGCAACTAAACTGACATGGTGCAACCTTATTCAATACGTGCGACGTGTTTTTCCTTCTGAGTGATCTTTATAAACAGACTTCAACAAGGGTCCGGTAATATTGTACTGGGGCGGTCTCCCAAAACATCTTACACTCCTATCTATATAACATATTTTCCTATTTTATAAACTCTCAAGAAACTTCTTGGCTTAGGCTTGGCTTAGGGCCAAAAATTTACCCTTATCCTTTCAAGTCTACAGCCCCTGGGCCCTCACGTTAATATTTTAGTAGGTATAAATTCGAGAAGATTTCAAAAGACACCTGAAAGGCTATTGTCGGTGGCTCAAAGAGCCTTTAGAAGTGGAAGAGGGTGTATAGATGGAAAAATTTTTGGCGGTTAACCAAAAAGTTTTCTGTGCTTCTGTGGACTCTGAAAGACTTTGTATTTGGATAGTTGTCTTCAAGGAGTGATACACAGTGACATGGGACTGAAAATTGGTGACTTGAATGTGAATTGCCTGCTGTACGCAGACGATGCAGTGATGCAATGAGGCATCATCAGAATAAGAGTTGCAGGCATTAGTCACCACTTTGAAAGAAGGGTGTGAAAATAATGTCTAACCTGAATGCCAAAAAGACGAAGGTTCTGGTATTTAAAAGAAATTAAATAAAAAAATAAATTGTTTCGAATCCAGAAGTTACTCGTTAACATTTAAAAATTTTCTTTTAAATTTTTTTAATGCTTCATCTTTATCAGTACTTTCGCTTGGTAGTTTATATAAGCTACGCTTATCCTTTTCCTTTTTCATAAAAAAATATCTAAGCCCTTATGATCTTAACATTCTTTCCCTTTTTTATCTACAGTGTCTTTTACTTCATCATCCCACCATTTTTCGTGATTTTTACGAAAACCTCGTTTTGATTTACCACATATTTCTGTCGCTGCTAGGAAACTAATTTCCAATTTCACAGGAGTCTAATATCTTGGTAGCACTTATTCCTCTCTGATCGATGGATCTTAGATTCATCCAGCATTACCAGCGACATCCAGCTTTTTTCGCGATGATTCGACTTCAAATTTGTACGCCTCGTGCGGCACCTCGCGTGTCCATAACTTGACCTTAAATATTCTGATCCACTAGGTATAAGTCAATTATATTTTGACAGTGAGAAGGTAGAAGTAGTTACCTTCCACTTCCACAAACCTGCATTATAATATCCAATTTTATGTCTTACAGGAAAAGTTTAGCTCTTTTTAGGTATTAAAAAAGATGTAATTTTGGTTAAATATAACAATTTTATTAGAACTGCCATAGACATGTTTAAATATAAAACAAATTGGAAAATAATAAAAAAAATATTTTAAAGGAAATCTACCTATACTGTTAAGTATATATATTTATTCAACAAACCTATCATATTGGTACATATTATTTCAATGTCCATGGTCAAAGTGCTGATACATTAAATTTAATTTCACAGTTAAAATTTCACGTTAACTTCGCTTCAACGAGTTCAACGAGGCCAAGAGCCAAAGTGAATACATTAATTCGTCGCTCCCTAAGTAAATAACATACCTGTAGGTACATCTCCAAAATACATCATTTATAGGAAACAATTACGAAGTTCAAACATTAATTTAAACTATATGATGTTGAAAATGATAGAAATTCATTCTTCATCTAGTCGTGTCATTTTTAAGTGTTTGTACTTTCAACAATTATTGCATATAAATAAAATAGAATAATTTGAAATATTAACATAATTGTTTATGCAAATAATAAGTTAAAAGGTAGTAAGTACTTGCTTACATAATTTTCCTTTTTTAAAGATTTTATCTTATTGTAAAAAAATAAAGATGAATAATAAATAGGCGTGACAAGCTATAATAGCTCATCTGTACGTAACACAGTTTTTTATTTAAGAAAAAATACCACAATTGCATTCAATTTATCTACAACTGAAATTATAAATCTTAGAATTTGGCTCGATGGCCCAACTTCTTGTTTTATCATTTAAATATGCTATACAATAGCATATACATAAGGCTATGCTAAGTAATAATAAATATTTCATCTTAAGGTGAACTCACGTATATCCATTGTTATTTGGGCGAAGAAAGGATCTACTCTGGCCGCTGTCATCATTGAAATTTCGCCTGTGACGTGTAGGTCGCTAATGAATTTAACGCCGTTTTTGCCTCCAGGCAAATTGAATCTACAAATTAGGAATTAGATTTACATTTCATTACCTAAAATTATTATTAATAGTGCCTTTCTTAAATATAATTTTTAAAAAGATATAAATTGAGGCCAGTCGTGGTGCAAGGGCACAAGCGTGCGACTGTAAAAGGTTGTGAGATAGCTTCGCACTCGAGGAAATCAAATATTTAATATTTTCATTTTCCCGGGCCTGGCAACGAGACAAAAGCGAGACGTTGAGTTCCGCCTCTTAACACGCAATGCTTTCAGAATTTGGCTTAAAGTGAGAAGTGGAAGTGTCATAATGCGAACGGAACGTCTCCACACTCCTCCTCGTCCTCTACCTACCCTGCTCTGCACAGGATAAAGTGTGAAGCAAAGAAAAAGAAAAAATAATTTAAGTTGTGAATTTTTTGTAGTGATATTTTACTCTTGTCTTGCTTAGAAGGATTTATCATTTTTCTCACGCAAAAAATTTACTGTAAAATAAAATAAGCAAGTAAAATTTTTCCACAAATTTACTTGCTAAGGCAAGTATTTATTTTTCGCAAAGAACATTTAAGATTGTAATTAATATTATATATAAATTTTAGATATTGTTAATGCTGTCTTTTTTGTAGCAATTTCTGTCTTTTTAAAGTATTTTTTTACTGTACAGCGCCACCTAGTGACTATATCATTCTCCACAACAAGTACTGGTAAGTTAGTATGTTTCATAAGACCTTAATAAATTATATTCCAATTATTCATTAATACGTACTTTTAAATAAATAAAATATAGGGTAAGTGGATTACAAATTACTTATAAATCAAGATTTATCATAGTATATGTCTTGGTTTTACATGTCAAAGTCAATGTCTTTCAAATAAAAAACAGAAATCATTAATTGATGATTGCTATTGATACTAATTTCATTTATATTTTTTATATTTTATTGTTGATTTTTATGAATTATACATTTATTGTATGATTTTAATATGTAACTTCAAAGGCAACTTCCATGTATATGTAGGTATAAAAATAATGCTTTTATGTTTAAAAAAATATTAATACATATAAAAAAACTTAAATAGAGTCCTCAAAAAGTTACGTATTAAGCAAAAAAATGCCAAGTCAATGTGGAGGTGCTGGGATTTGAACCCAGGACTTTCAGCATGCGAAGCAGACACTCTACCACTGAGTTACACCCCCGTTATAAAACATTTCTAAAGTACTGTACATATATCAGCAAAATTATTTGAACTTTTCCTTATATCCTGTTGTCATTAATAATATTAAAACTTGCATAACGCGTGTTAACATAATATAATTACAAAATTCAATTAATAACAATTATGATATGATACTAGAAAATGTAGTTCTTCGGCGTTGTACGAGTTTTAACCAAGTATGTATTTAATTTTAATTAATATGTAATATATCTTGTATCATTTTCTGATATATAAGGAATATTGCTGTAAAATTACCTCCAAATCCGTTTCATTTATAATCTTAGTAGAAAGAAAGATAACTAAATACACGCTTGAAATAATAAAAAAATATAATAAAAAAGTTATTACGCTTACTTTCTTTCAGCGAGTTTTGTCCATTTTGCACCTGTTACGTTGATACGCCTCATTAAAAATGACAATTGCTCTCCTGGAAGAGCAACTGTTAGGCTATTTAAGTAAATTGGGTCAATTGACTTCATCCCAACGTATTCTGAATCCATTAAGAAGAAAAATGTTCGGAGCCCACGTCGTAGGCATGCAATGCCATCGGATCGGCAAGCTGGGAATGGCAATGGTGAGGTAGCTGTAAACAAAGCAATATTTTTAATAAGTGCAACTAAATATTCAAGCCTTATGTTAAAAGCATTTTGTTGCAGTCATACTATATTTTTTAGTATATACCTATTGTATATGTAATCAGAAATATAAATGTGAAAAGACGGCCATGTTAAATGTTCACCGACAAAAAATGGAAATGGAAAAAAACTATAAAATAAATCTTTTGGGGACCTTATAACTCCCCAAATAATAAAATCAACTATTTTAATGTTTTAGACGGTGTTTTGCAATATCTTTAGATTATGCAATTCTTTTGACAATTTAAATACATGTCTGTTAAAAATGATATCAGATTTAATTTCTTATAAACGCTACATGAGTCCTATAACTTACACATTCTTTCGATTTTGTGTCCCACCCATTACTTTCCTAACTGTAGACCGTCTCCTTTTGACCTTATCTCCGTTTCTAACCCTAATCTCATGGACAAATTACAGCTCCTTTCTCTTTCATGACTTAATTTTTTTTTCGTATAAATTATGCCCTGCTAAGTTTGCATGTAAAATAATTTTCTAACGCAATTTTAAGAGCATGGATATGGGACGCTTAAGGAAAGAAGGTCACCCAGACCAGTCGATGCTCCTTACATTTATTATAGTCGTTGTTACTTACATCATGAATAAATATTGACAAAATGGTAGACGTAACTACTGCACTGATTCGCATTTACGACAAAAATGCCTCTGTGATGTCGGTTCGTGTAAAACATGTACTTGCTCCCGGTACCGACTGATACCGACACTGAACGTACCGAAGGAAAACATCAAATTCCTTCAGAAATCCTTCTCTGTATATGCCGCAACCTTTTGGAACCAACTCTCTAAAACTATCCAGAAAGACCCATCCAAAAACTCTTTTAAATTCTAATTAAACCCAATATCTACTTGGAACGTCAGACATTTGATCTATATTAATATAGCGGTTAACTTTTATAATCTTACTTCATCTTATATAGGTTAATTTTCTTTTTACTTCTCTTTATACTTATCATATAGATATAACATATGTGTATTTATATTCTTAACTTAACTTAACTTAGCTTCACGTTTTATCCCTAGTGGGGTAGTCAGAGAGAACGGAGCGCCAAACGCTACAGTCTCTACATACCTCTTTC
>DVQM01000804.1:0-14418 GCA_018231645.1 Heliconius ricini
AAAAATAAAATTAACATAAAAACTACTAAAATAACTACTGTTGTTAAACACTACATATATATAAACATATGACAGCATATATAAATATAAATGGTCTTTAGAAACCGACAGAGCTACAGACGGACAACAAATTGTTCCTATAAATGTCCATTTTTTTTTCTTTTGACTTAAGGAACCCTAAAAATATTCGTCTTTCTGAAACTATTTGTTAATGTGTGTACTATTTAATTATAGCAGAATTAAAATCTGTTTTTCTGAACACACACACACACAGGCACCATTTTGAAGATAAAAAGACTCTTATTACTAACAATATGTGGGAAATAAAAAAAATACAAGTACAAAAAAAAAGTAAAATAGATGAAGACAACGCAGATTTTTTAAGATTTAAATTCAGATTTTTAACATTCCATCATGTTTAGTGTCAACGACGTGAAACATGACTCTAACATAAAAAGCCTCTAGAAATTTCCAGCTGAAATATTGTACATTCAAAGTGAAACAATAATGTGAAATGCACATACATTCATACGTCCTATTCCATTTAACTTGGTAAGTGGGTTACCGGTAAACCATCATTCCTCTGAGTATTCATTATATGTTTTCTTTTAATTTATCAACATTATTTAAGTATGTTTATATTTATAAACATACTTAACCCTAACTTGGCCCCGACACAGAATTTAACTAGATATAGATTGAAATGGAAATATAAATTTAACTAGATATTTCTTTTCCTCGAGTAATGATCAAACTCACAACCAGTCACGTTTACAGACACATTTTGTGCTCCTGAACCGCAAATGGCCTTTTTCATACCTATGATAATATTTAACACCTAGAAATAGTATACATTTGCGAAGTAAATAAATTAACATTAATAGTAAATGGACCTGGATATATGAGTACCTTTGTTTTTTTCAGTTCAGTCTCGATCTGTATCTAACTAGACCTAAATAATTTTACATTTTATTTTAAGTTTTCTTACTGTAACATTTTAAATATATTAACTCTTATTCCCATTATGTAGGCCATAAGTTAAGTCACTTCACACTTCTTTTTTATTTTAGCCTAAAAACTTTTTCTAAGCTGTATCCAGTATACAGATTTTTTTGTCATCACTACTTTAAATAAAACTACAGTTTTAACTACTCTATAAAAACTTAATATAATCAAAACAACAGAGATTTTTGCAAAAATCAAAACGTATTTTTTTCAAACAATTATCGTAGTAAAATAAAACGCAATTTGTCAAGAATAACGCACACAGACACAAACCTATCAAAACGATAACACACGCCTCATTCACGAAATTGTGATGGCGGCAGTGTTGAATTGCGTAAAATAAAACGAGAAATATCCCTTCTCGTTCTAATATGCTTTTTTAGGAATGAAAAGTAGCTTAGTAGTAGGTATATACGTTTTTGGTATCTATTCGTAACTGCGTCACACGAAATACTGTGTAGATATTTCATTTTTATTGTTCATATCTATTAAAATTGACTATAAAAATGTACCGATGGATGTAATAATGTAAATCAAATAAAAATAAAATATTAATGTAAATGTGAAAAGAAATACCATTAAAAAAGAAAAAGAGTTATGGAACTCATATTTTATACACAAAAGTATATTTATTTTTTAATCGGTCTCGTTCTTCAGTTATGGCAATTTGGGCAGAATTCGCTTCGCTAATACAATATTGTATCTCGAAAGTACGAAAGAGATCGATCAGTAAAACAAAGATAACTACACCTAAATAATACACCTAAATTATGAAATAATTAATTTCATAATTATATATTACCAGCAGGCGGACGCGTGAAACTATCATATCTACTAACTCTACTAACTCTAGATGCGCAACACAACGATTTTATTATTAGTCTGATTAACACCTCAGATTGATGAGAAGATTGGTGCGATCTGGTAGCGAGGACTTACCGAATTATTTTTTTAGCTTTTAGTACATTACCTACATTATTTTTATTGTAATAAAAACGTTTAACATAAAAATATTTCTTTATTTAACTTATAACAATTTAAATTGCTTAACGTGACTTGTCATATACATGAATGTTCTATACATAACGTTCATATTATTCTATCAAAAAAATATTGTTGGAACGAGCATTTTATAATATATAAATAATCGAATATGACATGTTATAAAAAATATTAAATGCATTTTTCAGTTCGACAAAAATGATACATATATTTTTTTTCTTAGTCACAATTCTTGAACACACAGATATACTTATTAGAACTTTGTGTATGTGTATTATTTATATCGTTATTTAATCCTACAAAATTAATATTATATGGTCGTCATTTAGGTTATATGGTCACTGTCTACAATATATGTGTACTGATCCTTGTGAGAAGTTAGAGTGAGAGAGGGAAGCCAAAGAGATTAACCGTTACGCGCTAGGTAACGAAGCGATTTACTCTCCCATAAGCAGTTATCACTTCAAAAATCCTAGTATGCACCAAGACTAACGAAGAATATCGACACAAGCAATATTTTTTTTTTATAATAAAGCAGGAAATTGTGTATATAATTATTGAATTGTTTTCTAACCTAATAGCTTGTAATTGCGAGACAATTGTTTTTTTTTATGAAGATCTACTATATATATAAAAGGACATATTTCTGACTGACTGAGGTATAACGCACGCAGAGCCGTAACCGCTGTGCCTAGAAACGTTAAATTTGGAAAGATGTTTATTTTCATAATCTGTATATCCACTAAGAAGGGGTTTTGAGACTGACTCGCGCTTGTACGGGTATTTTTTTTAAACGTTTACCGCTTCCGATTTTCAAGACTATTTTAAAGTTCTACGTATGCGGCATCAGCACGCCTAAATGTTATGTGATAATAAAATTATATTTATTTAACTCTATTGATAATGTTCTCAATTAATTTACTTAACGTTCATAAACATATATATTATACTTTTAATACGATTTCATATTGTTTATTTAATAATAGATTTTAAGTGCTTTAAAATAAAGTGTTTTATTTATTTATATTATATATATATAGATAGTAGAATATATCAGGGCGATCGGTAAAAAAAAGATAAATTCAAAATCATCTGTCAATTGAAAATTAGTATTGAAGTTAGGATGTAAGGTGATATAATAATGAGAACTATTAAATAAATTTTTAGATTAACAAGTGTATTTAAATTAAATAAAATAGTCTAATAATTGCCTCTCCGTTTATACCCCACTTAAGCATACATACATGTTTTCCTAACTAATGAATCGTAAAATCATATACATATTGTTAAGTGACTTATATGTATATAAATTTAAACTTCAGGATATCCCAATGGGATAACTAAGTCATTACTGTTCACAGTTACTACGGCGCCCCTAAAACTGCCCTTGCTCGTCGCGCCATATTAAATTGTTTGAGGACTGAAAGCTGAAATTGGGATCACATCGTTAAATTTAATCTATATACTAAACCATTTAGGCTTTAGGTATTATCCCGGATTAGAGCAAAGTGCTGCTAATTTAAGAGAAGCTCTCATTGACGATGACATTAGATAACAATTGATTTTGTTTTAATTAGGGGTTAAAGCTGCGATGCTATTTGAATTTATTATCATAAATAAGACTTAATGTCTGATTGAAAATAACAATTGTGAGTCACTAGGATGAACATTGTATTGTTGGAATAATCTAGTACGTAATTATAATAATAATTATGATTTTAAAATTAACTTTAATAATAAATAGGCCGGGTACTACTATATACACCGGAGCCTTGACATAAAATAGCATCACACTCCTACTAATCGTATACCAAGTCGTAGAAGTGGTATACAATATGTCAATGACCAAAGCCATACTGGCATAGCTTACGTATAGCGAGCGTACTGCGAGACGGCATCAGCCATGACATAGTTAATGTCGTTATAACACTTCGAATAAGCCCATCACGACAGCACATTCAATTTTATAATATTATAATATTGGTAAAAGATAACTTTAATCCGCAATGTATGTCGCCCCTACACATATATTGCCTTTATAAGAAATTCGATCCTAAAAGATCGTGCCATCATAGGCTTCGAATTAATATATTATATTTATTATATATTTGGTACGAGTCCTTAAGTGCATCATATATATTAGTACCGTAGTACTTGACAATTTGACTCGACCGCTGCCTTCCCAGCATCACCACCACATATATAGACGGACGACGGTTGCGACTCTCGGGACGACAATACACGGACTCATCTCGATTAATATGGTACAAAAATATATCGTTTATATTATTCATAATTAACTATGTTATTAAAATGTATTGCCATACATATACCCTAGGTACATACTGTTTCAACATGATTTTAAGAGAGTAAGTCTTTTTAAATGATGTGAATGTCGGAGTAGTGCCTGGGATTTGCGACCACAAATATCGGCTTCTGAGGCTCCTTTTGATTATAGCACACTCGCCTCCACTGCTGCAGCTCAATGTAATTATTAAATCAATGTAAATAGGTGTTAACCACGTTCATCATTACGATAATAATTCATTTGTAAAATAATCAAATATCCGAACAGTCGAGGTTACGCGATAACGGGGCACAAGTAGTGCTCCGAACCACACTAGAACCAAGACTCCAAGTACATCATTATAAATAGGTCTTAACCATATTTATAATAAAAATAATAATTAATTAACCAAATAATCGAGGTTAGCTAATAACGAAGCACGGGTAATGCTCTGTAAGTTGTCGTATAGGTGTCGTATAAAGATACATATAACCAATACACAACAGGTACCTCAAACAAATTTCCACTATATATCGACAAATCATTCCTATTTTGTTTATAATTTTTAAAGTACTATTTAAAAACTTCCTTAAATATTTCTTAATTAAGAACAGTTAATAAACTTCATCGCAATCGCATTGCAACTTAATAAAACGGTAAAATTCAATATGACTTTAATTTTTAAATTTTCTTTATTCAATGTTCTTTTTTGTTTTTTCTTTTTTTTTTGTTCTTTTTTGTTTTTTCTTTTTTTTTATTACTGTTTGATACGAAGTTTTAAGTATGAAACTTAATAAAAATACTCTTATACAATGTAATAATATAAGAGGCAATGATATATGAAATTCGCTGACAGTAGATGAACAGAGATGAGATTATTACACCCTATCAGATAAAAGAAAAGGGCTGTAAATGGGCCGCTAAATATTCTTCTCCCTTGATAAATCGCTTGTTGGGCGAAAATATTGACGTGATAGCAAATGAATTAGGATTCTGTAGAGTCAAAAAATAATAGAGTCGAAAATATTATGGTTGATTACATGTTCGATACATATTTTTTCCATTTGCAATTTTGTACATAAAATTAATTAATTCAAAAATAAATCATTATAGCCTTTGTTGATTTAAGGTTTTAACATCACATGTTATAATGAGATTTTTTGAAAAATCGCTTATGTACGTACCTGCCTGGAATATTTTAAGATATTTTATTTAAGTAACGAAGAAAATTAAAATATTATTAATACTTAAAATATTCTTATTATTTTTATCTAATTCTAAAATAATTAATCGGCGCTTGGTTAAGCTAATGATAGACTTGTAGGTCGCTCAACCGCTAATCTTCTAGTTTATCTTACGCACCTCTGGGTTACTGATATTAAAAGCAAAGTAGAGAGCTTGGCAGTTAGTCTAGGCATGGTGAGGGCCTTCTTTCGAGTGCTGCACGGGGCGCTCCATGGAAGACTTCAAGCTTACGAGCTTTCCAAAAAATTTTGCAAGTGGATCGTCAACTTTCTCATTGGACGTAGCATCAAAGTCAGCGTCATAGGTTTCTGCGTCGGTAACACGCTCGTACGAGCTGGCAGTCCCCACGGCTGATTGTTGTCCACTACAATGTATATCAAATAGTAGCATTCATTACTATGTCTCCCTTCTTATATAGTAAAACAACATAGTTCAAGCCTGAGAAGATATAAGTTTGAGCACGCACAAAAGAAGCTACTTGTCGTGTCACCAATTTTTGAGAACACTCCTTTTAATGCTGCACCTGGTTTATATGTCAAGTGACTTTCAGTATAGCTGTCGTCTAGAAAGCAAGGCAAAATTGATCTCGAGGAAATTTGGTGCCATCGGCAGAGCGACATCATATACGTACCAATGTAGAATTTTTTGAATCATTATCGAATTATTTATGAGCTTGGCACTTTGGCTTTACGTTCCGTGGGTTCTCCTCACTGTTCTTTTTCTACTGTACTTATCGTGGAGAGTGTTCTGTGAAACTGTTCGACATAATAAGTGCCGACGAATTTCCTCACCGCACAGTACGTTACAAATCCAAATATCATCTTCACCATCTGGATATATGGTACTCTACGTAGTTTTAACCTGTAGTGGACAAATTTTCATTACAAGTTTTCACTTATTCCTACAATTGACAATGCCTCGAGCACATTAACTTTCTATTGAGTGGATTACGATTAGCTCCAATCATCCGTATCGCCCCTTGATCTTAGTAATTCTTTCGAATTGTTAAGAAGTGTGATAAAACACAGATTTTTTTTTATTTTCAATTGAAACTAGTTCAACGAGAAAAAGAATGGACTACATTTTTATTTCATAAATAATAGAAATCCACGATTTATTACAAAAACGTAATTAGAAAATAATCGGTACGACATTGGCAAATTCTAAATATTGTTGACCGCAAAACTGATGGCCGTAAGTAGCAATAGTGAAAAATACGATGAAAGCAAATTTTTTGCATAGCTTTTTTTAATTATTTATGATGATAAAAGATAACAAGTGTGTCGCAATTACACAGCTATTATTTAGAGCAAAAAACAATATTTATACAGTCTTTTTAACGAAATTAAGTTACCGTATTATTCTACGTAAGTGAACTTGCTTTACTTTAAAGGACCTGCCTTATTACAGAAAAAAAACTTGTCTTGAATTGACATATATTGTAGACAGTGGCCATATAATCTAAATGCCGATTACATTACATTTGTAGGATTAAAGAATGATATTAATAATACACATTAATAATACATATACACAAAGTTTTAATGTATCCACATGTGCAAGAATTGTATTATATAATAGCTTCACGCTGTACCCCGCACATAGCAAGGTAGGCAGAGGGAACCTAGTCTTAAGACCGTCCGTTCCCCACTTTCTGCCGCATCTGAAGTCATTGCGTGGTGAGTGGCAGAACTCAACGCCGCGCTTAGCCTTTATTAATTTAAGTAAATATTTCATCTCCTCGAGTGGGGATCGAACCGAACACGGAGTGTGGCTGTAAAACCGAAAGTCGGTTTTACAGCCACTGCGTGCTGCATTACTTTGCCGCTGCGCTGCAACTGGCCAAGAATTGTAACTAAAATATATATCATCATTCATGTCAGGTTCCTAAAATGCATATGACTTTTTTTATATAACATGTCTTATTCGATTATTCATATTGTAAAATATTTGTTCCAAGAATTATATATTTTTATAATTATGTATTTTTTAATAATAAGGACGCTATGTATAGAAGTTTAATTTAATATGACAACAAGGCACGTTAAGCTATTTACATTGTCAAAATGTTTTGTTCCCCAAAGTATACTTAAATTTATTTAAGAAACTAAAACGTATGATATTAAAATTAATAAAAAAATTGAAGTCATTAATTTGATATTTTATTTTTTTTCTACTGATCGATCGATCTCTTTCGTTCTTTCACCATACAATTGTGCTCACTTTGGACGCTCCAATTGCCATAACTGAAGAACTAGACCGATAAATATCAAAATTCAACAATGAGAAATTGTGTCACTAAAATTTGGATTTTATTTAAAAATGAAAAACTTTAACGTACGTATATCAACATAAGTTTAATCGAAGTAGGGTTTTGGAAACTATTGATATTAATAAGTTCTTTGGTTTTCACAATTATTACACATTTTAAACGAAATTACTTTAACCGGATTAATCGCGTAGTATATATTGTATTATACATTTTTGGAAACCCGACGTTTCGAACACGTTGCAGTAGCCCGTGATCACAGTCTATCCGTGACCACGAATCTCCTGAATCTCCTGATATTGACTGAGACTTCTATAAGAGTCATTGTGTCATAAAAAAAGTTATCGATTTCTCCTTACTAATAAAATTACTGATATAGTCAATGATGACATTAAAAATGTTGGTTGGAATAAAATCAATGTCCAGTATATATTTGCTGAAGCAATAAATATTTTTTTTGTATCAGAACTTATGACTGGGTGAAATGATTTTGTTGATTCTTTTTATATTTGAAAGCTGAAGACTTTCATGTAGTCCCATAGCTATTTAATAAGAGTTTGGTTAGATTTTGATTATGAGATCGGTTAAATTCATCAAATTTCTAATTGTTACCATTGCCAACATACCATTTATACTGTAATTATAAATCATTCGAGAATACGATATTTCTTAGAATATACATTCTATTTTTGTATAAAATTTACTAGCCATATTAATCTTTTACTTATCCAGATTTATTAATTTCTGTTTAGGAAGAAAATAGAGAACAGAAAAAAAATGTCTTAAGGTTAGTTCTCCAAGTTCCTTAAAGGCAGAGGTTTGTTAAAAATAAGCTATGATTCATACCATCCCAGACATAATAAATGCTATCCTAAAATTACAATTCCCAATCTTATTAGAAGCAAGTTAACAACCAAGATTTTTGTTGGTCATTTTTTACGAACAAATCGAAAAAGTTTTAAATTAGCTCACAGTCGTCACTGACAAAGTTAAGTTATTTATATCTTAATTACAAAATATATTTTAATTTTTCGATATAAGTTTCCTTTTCTTTTTAGAAACAAAAATTGTTGAAATGAAATATAATATATTTTTTATTACAAACTCGATATGACCATAACCGTATCTTAAACAATAAGTACTAGAATATAATAGTCAGTAATACTATGCAATTCTGACATCTAGTCAAATTTACGTTGAGAACAGTTTCACTTTCTTGACCATCTTTGTTGGTGTCGGACTGATTTACTTTTAAGGAGCTTCTATATGATGATCCCGTGTCCCAACGCAAGTCTTTTAAAAATACTAATTCATTACGCATCCTGCATACAGCAGGGTAGGCAGAGGAAACCTAGAGTTAAAAGACTCTGTAACCCACTTTCCACCGACTTCGATGAACGCTGCCCTTTGCCTTGATATTCAAGCAAAATTTCTCGAGTGGAGATCGAACCCACAACCAGTAGCGTTTTGTACCCCTGTGTCACGACTGGCCTCACTGATTAATTTGCTAATAGATGATTTTTTGTATTCATTTCTATATAATTATGTATAAGTTTTAGTCGATTTAAGTATGTTTTCATCAACTGACCGACCCGAAAGATAGACTTGACCTTTAAGTAAGGATATGCGGTCTGACAGGCTCTGGTGGATACGTCACTTATTAGTTTGCCCTTTTCTCCACAAAAAAGCAATTCCCGCTTATACGAAACTGCATTGTTAGTGCCTACGTTGATCGGAACAGGCAATGTTTTCATGCGCGTATTTGATAAGTAATTACGTTAGTAATTTGGTGAACAAGGAAAAATATGTAACTCATACATGTTAATAAAAATCGATAATATATATGCGGTGTCTTAGGCGTCGCGTTGGTACTAACGTTACAAAAACTGCACGTCAGTACGGTTAAACTGACATAATCTAATTTAGACTTAAAAAGATCTTCAAATCTTAATCATATAAGTTTTTTAATTTTCACAATTATTACACATTTTAAATGAAACTATTTTAACCGGGTTAATCGCGTATATTTTGTATTTTCATACATTTTTGGAAACCCGACGAACATTTTGCAGTAGTCCGTGGTCACAGGTAGACTATCCGGTTAAAATAATTTCATTTAAAATGTCTTAAATAATTTAATTTAATCATATAGTGCATGTATGACTACCACGTGGAGTAGTGGCATCGTACCTGCCTATTAAGCTTTTCTTCGAAATACAGGTTGCCACCCAGATCTTGAAACAAGTATAAACTAAATTATTATTAGCATTACAGGCAAATATAGTGAAAAAACGCCTTTTAAATATATTTTCTATTTAAGTTTGCTTGTAAAGAGTGGATGATAAGTAATCATAATTTTACTTTTCAGAAATTTTATTTAACCTAAATAAAATATTACTCTGAATTTTATAAAATATAACAAGACTAACTAAATTTGGCTATTTTCTGGGCATCCTGAAAAGACCCAAATTCTTTAAGCTCACTAACTAGTGACAACTGGGCGGCTCATATATTCCTTAAATTATATTTTTAGACCGCCATTAACGCAACGTAAGCTAATGTAGCCAGAAAATAAATGGAAATTGAACATCTGCTTACAGGGGCGGTTTCAGATAATAAACTTGTATAATTTGCTACGAAATTAGACCCTTCTCACACTTACTTTATCTAATCAGAGTAAATATTTGGGTAACTTTAACAAATCATTGCTACTTTGCTTTATCATAATCTTACAAACCTTTAATTTATGTTACATAGTTATTTCAATCTTTGAGTTTTTAGGAGTTCTCACAACGGTAAGATAGGATAGCAATTTCGCTTATACTCAACATAGCGTAAACAAATATGTGTGCGGCGCATATTTTATTAAGTCTTCAAAAAGTAACAATTTATGTGATAGTTTTTAAAATTCCTTACCTTTTATTTTGTACAGCCATTCCATTAACCTATATAACTTGTAGCGTATGTGACTACAAATAGTCTTAATGCTAATGTATTAAAATATTCTTTCCTGACCTGTCGTTATTTGAAAAAATACTTTACGTTCCTTTTTTAACTTTTTTTTTTGCTTCACTATATTCAGCACATAGCAGGATAGACATAGGGAACCTGGAAACTTAGGAACCTAGAGTTAAGACACTCCGTTCCTATAAAATAAACAGTTAGCCTCTTTCCGCCGAATTACGTATTTATCATTCAAATTCAATCACATGTCTGCCTACAAAATTTACTATTCTAGTGATGTATTCCCTGTATGTACATAAATGTGCAGAACAGCACTTCTTTTTTAAAATAGACGCAGTGCAGGCAGTGAAATGCACATGATGCCAACGAAGTCGTGCGCTACTAAAATGTACAATTTTAAATGGAGATTTTGAGACTTAAAAGTTCAAACAATTTTAAGATTCGGGAGCATCATAGTGAGTAGTTTCGAATCTTATCTAATTACACTAAAATTTTCAGAGCATTGCATCTTGTTTCATAGACACGTTTCAATAATTATTCTTTTTACGCCTTTACGTACATTATTATATAAAATAAGAATAAAATTAAGTAATCAGACTGAAGGTAGAATAAGGCAGACAGGGGGAACCTAGTGTTAAAACAGACCGTTACCCACTTTCCGCGTTCTAGAGACATTGTGTGTTGAGTGGTGGAACTCAACGCCACGCTTTGCGTCACCACTAGAGCGAAGAAATGAAAATATAAATGTAAGTAAATATTTCATTTCTTCAAATGGGGATCAAGCTGTGGGCTTGTTGATTTTACAGTCACACTTTGTGCCCCTGCGTCACGACTGGACTCTAAAATAGAAATTATATATGACTTGCTCTGAAGTCATTATTTTATGTTATCTTTGGTTTTTTTTTACGTTTATTATAATCTGTGTATTTCTTTATAGTTTCTATACTATATTTCCATTGGCACTATATTTCCTTTTCTTTATTTTATCTTTCCAAGGAACTTAAAGTAAAATAATATTTTTGTACAAGTGGGAGCCCCTTTGTTCATAAATTTTTGGTGTGTCGTATAATTTGCGATAAATATTGGAAATTTTAATTCTTTTCTCCATTTATACTTTTGATAAGATAGTGCTCAACTATTTCGTAAACTCCCGTCTATTTAGAGGCTTAATTTTGGAATGCATGGTGCCACACAATACATTCCAAAAATGAATGAATCAATAACAGCTGTTCAGGACAAACCAACGTTTCCCTTATTTTCATTAAAAATTGCAATAATAACGGTTATTTTGACGAAGATTTGGTGACTCGTCATGAAGACCCGTCTTCATCACAGCATGCTGAAAGACAACAATTTCTCAATCTTTCTTAAACAAATTTTCAATTTCTAACTCTCCGAATGCTCGAGAAGATCTCATAGTTGAGTAGTACTTAAAACAAGTATATATAAATAAGATAAATATTAAAAACTAAGTAAAATAACCAAAAAATATTCAGGTTCGTCAAAATAAAAATATTACAAATCTAATGAGATTAAGAACACAATACGTGCTCGTACATAAAATGCTTGGATAAATAGATATGAAAATATTTTGCGAGTGAGTCATTTCGCCTCACATAATGACAAGGATTAATAAAATATTATTCAAAACTCTACAGTCGTTTAGGTTAAGTGGGCGCAGTTTTATATTGAGAGTCCATTGTGCGATAGGATAGTGAAATTAGGAAAAAATATTCTATTTCAAAACAAGCATTTATTATTCTATAAATCAGAGTAAAAATTAAATCAGTTAATATCTTAGTTTTTGAGGAACCATTAAAAAAACAAACGAAATGCAATCCGAATAACTGAACGCATTGACTACGAATGCATCAATTATCCGGTATGCAAAACTAAATTTCTTATGCTTAAAAGTTAAGTAGTAGATTGGAAAGTCGTAGATTGTATATATGTAGGTAAAATAATTATAAAAGATTTTTAAAGAGCAATTTTAGTATAATTTGTAAGTTACACATTTGTTCTATAGTAAACTATATAAGAAATTATACGTACGATATTCAGCGTAAAAAAAAACAGACAGTCCAAACTTAATGTTTCGCTAGAGATAAAACAGAAATTCAATTATGTTCGCTGGTCCATAATGACTATTATCCGTGGAAAATTAAAACAAACGTAGTCGCAGCACAATGAATAGAAACAATGGGTATAATAATCATCTTCTACAAATGACGACCAAAGCCCGCGGCTAAACTTATATAAAGTTGCTTGCACACGCGATTTTTACTTTTTAAAAAAATATTTTAGTAGTGTATATGTATAAAATATCATACGGACTGCCTGTAGAAGTAAAAATAAACAATTTATATTTTTAGAATTAGAAATTTCATAGTGCTTAAATTAATATAGCAGAGTAGGCAGAGAGAACTAGAGAACCTAGGGTTAAGACGTTTCCATTCCCTATAATCCGCCGAATTCTTAAGGCATTTCGAGTTGAGTGGTGTAACTCAACACTTCGTTTTATCTCGTTACCAGAGCGACGAAATGAAAATATTAGATTTTTCATTTTCCCGAGTAGAAATCGAACCCATAAACTATCGAGGCGGGCAATCTGTTTCGCAACGATTGATATTCTGAGCAACAATTATATACATGTTTATTCGATTTATATGTTATTTAAATATATTACAACTTGGATAAGGTTATGAAAATTAAAATAAAAATTCCATTTAATTGAAACAATATTTTATATAAAATAAGAATATCTTAAATAATTATTTACTACTACACTAGCCCGCTGTGACAGTAGACTAGTAGACCGCTGTGTATACGCCTGTTTTAGAATGCTGGTAACGCGAACCCATAAGACTAACCCCAACCAAAAAGTGCTCAACCCGACTAAAGAAATTATCACTTCAATATTCGTTATCAATTCAAATTTCGTTTATTAGGGTACACATTTACATTGAAAAATAGTTAATGTTATTAGTATTCAATATTTAAATTTAGAATTTAGAAGTAGATCAATTTTAATCATATTTCATTTATATAAAACCATTCGTAGCGCAGAGGCATAATGTGTGACTGTAAACGCGACTGGTTGTGAGTTCGATCTCCAATGGAGGAAATGAAATATTTATTTAAATTTGTATTTCCATTTCTTCGCTCTGGTGTTGAGACAAAGCGAGGAGTTGAATTTCGCTACTCAACACACAATACGTCGAGAATTCGGTTAAAGATATGAAACGGAGTGTCTTAACAATGGAGTCCCTCTGCCTACCGTATATGCAGAATATAGCATTAAGCTAATTTTTATTTAAGTCACAACACAAAATTATTTTTGTTGTCTTATTACCAGAGCGAGGAATAATTTATACGTGAAAATATTTTTTTTCTCCTGGATGGTAAACGAATCCACAGTCGTCACGTTTACTGTTCGTCATGTGCCTTTTCGCTACGACAACCTTACAAGTCATAAACACAATAACATAATATAAGGATAAAAAATACAATAGCATTCAGAGTCCATTCGAGATGATACTTCTAACAATAAATGTACTAACAGCGCACAAGATTTTTTAAGTAAAAAATTAAGAAAATGTAAAAGACTAATAATAAGGAATAAAAAATGTATATATATATATATATA
>DVQM01000805.1:0-14415 GCA_018231645.1 Heliconius ricini
TTACCAGGTACTAGCTGCTACTACATACTTCATACACATGGTTTCGCCTGCTTAAAACTATTGCTACATTATAAAAAATCATGAAATAAATGGAATTTTATCTAAATCCGTTCAGTATTTTTGCTAACCTCCATCCGCACAAACATTCACATTTATAATATTAAGATTGGGGTAATTTTAATGGCATAAATAAAGAGCTCTAATATATATTTTTTAAATCAACACGTAACATGCTTGTTACGTAATATCTAGGTTATTATATTTTTTGTAGTACAGTACAGGCATTCAAATGGAAATGGAATGAGCTTTTCATTTAGAAATATCCATAGTTTTGTTGAAAGCACTCAATATATCTGCATTTCAATGTGGATTTATTACCATAATATTTTTTTCATTTAACCTTCTACATTAACGTGAAACTGAGTTATTTTTTTGAATTTTTATTTACTCTTTTTTTATGTGTATTAATTGATCAATTAGTCTTTCTAGCATTTTTAAAATTTACTAATAAAATATCAATGGTCATTAAAAGATAATTTAAATAATATGGCCAGACGTGGCTTAACAGCACTAAGTGTGGCTGTAAATGCGGCAGGTTGTGGGTTCGATTCCTACTTAAGGAAATGAAATATTTAATATTTCCTTCTTTTCGCTCTGTTGACGAAGCGAAGCGCGGCGTTTAGTTCTGCCACTCAATGCATCCAGAATTCAGGGGAAATAGGAACAGAAGTGTCTTAACCCTAGGTTACCTCTCCCTACCCTAAGTGAAGGTAAAACAAATAAATTTATTTCATGATTATCGATCGAATAGTTCACTTTTACAACTCGAAACTCATTTTCACAACGTAAATAACATATTAATAAACATTTGTTTCTTTCTTCAGCATCACGCTGTATCCCGCATATTTATAACAGGATAAGCAGAGGAAATCTATTGCTAAGTCAGGCATTGTACCAAGTTACCAGAGTGACGAAATGATAATATAAAATAATTCATTTCCATCAACGGGAATTGAATCCGACAACCGTCGCGTTTATAGTCACAAACTTATGCTCTCTGCGCCACGGCTGGTCTTTAATACAATATTATGTGATTTATAGTGGAATACCAGAATTAATAACGAAGAATAATATTTTTATTGTTTTACATCGCAATACCTATCGTAGTGAACGACAGCGTTATGACGTCTTTGTTTTCGAATCTGTTTAGGTTTTCAAACGAGTTTTATATTTTTCTCTAATGGAAAGATCGCAAGCGATGGTTATGGGTGAGATTCCCAGGCACGCTGAGAACAAAATTTGCCGAATTTTAGCACTCAAAACGATATGTCCCATAAATTGTGCAAAAAGTAGGGAACGGGGCACCGATTTTTACACCAGATCCTATTCTAGTCCCGCTATATGCGTGATACAGTGTGAAGCAAAAAAAGGTATCATTGTGATTTAAGTAACAATAAATAGATTTTCAATGCAAATTGTATAGAGAAATAAATAATTTATACCATCTAAGGCCAAGGCTGTTTGCCCATCGCGGTCGCAGCGATCCTACCGTGGAAAATAGGATTTTCATCATACTCGAATCTGGCTAGCCATCTGTGCCCAAATCTTGTTTGTGACTCACTGCCCCATAAAATGTTGTTTAGGATTGTGTATATTTAAAATAAATGAATTGTTGCTTTTCTACTTCTGAAGAAAATTGAACATTAAATTTCATAATTCGGAATTATAGACTGAAAAAAAAAGTGTTTAATTTAAAATATTTTTTAGGAAACTCTTGTTTAGTATTACTATGTTAAATAATTTTGCAAAAAAAAAAATGTATTTATTTAAATAGTTTTTTCACAATATATTCTAGAACACCTTTAATGTCTTACCTTTAAGCCAATAATAATATCTGTAGAATCTAAAATACAAAACCATCATGTATATGATCAGTCCAAGTCGGTAGAATATTTACATTTACCAGAGGACACGTTGACGCGTAAATCATACGCGTTGCCATAGTAACGCGTACGTCAATTTGAAAATACAATAGTGTATATTTATATTTAAAATACATCGTAGTGTGTTTAATGTTTTATTTATTGATTTATTATACTTTACGAGTATTATTATTGAAATATCTTTCGATTCGTGCATTCTGCTCTTCTCCTGAAAGTTGGCATTCTTATAAACTATAAGTATGCCCGCGCAATTTTGGAAAAAAGGGGGTCCAAAGTTTCTTCACGTACATATTAATATAATTACATAGAAACGATGTAATATTTATATAGTAATATTTATATAATGCAAATTTTATCACATATTATAAATTGTTAGAAATCGGAAGTGGTGAACGTTTTTAAAAGAATACGAATATGTATCACCTTCTAACAATACTTCACACTGGTTTCCTTCCAACAGGGGCCGTCACTTACACGCAACTGTCCCCCGATTGACACAACTCCACTGCTTTTATAATTATTTTCACCTAAATCTACCCTCTTTTACACGAGTTCGCTAACAAAATAAGTATCTATTACTATGTAAATATTACATCGTTTCTATGTAATGATATTCGTTTAATTTCCACTTATATAGTGGACAGCAATAAACAAATTTACTTAGAAAAAAACCAGAGACACACCAAAAAAAAAACAATCATAACATATTGTATATATTCTTATACTATCGCAATCTCCAAACGCTACAGCTGTGTGTACTTGGTATTATAGAGGTCGTTAAAATTCAATTGTCAGTGGCCGCTCGCCGGGTCCGGCCCCCCGCAGATGTAATAACTCCATTGAGACTGCATAATTGCAAATCATTTGCGGGTTTTTTGTCAAATATCTACTTTGGGGAGCGTGAAATCCTGATACGTCTTGAAGAGGAAACCAATTGTTTGGGGGTGCGAGCTGATATGGAAATAAGATTAGTTAGTGGAGAAACTATTATGTATACTCTTATCATGTGACCAGTAAATCATGAACATATTCATTCATCAAAATTTTCTATTAATTATTTTATTTAGTAATGCAAATATATAATACATAAAAAAACGTATCGAAAATATGAAGCTTCTTGATTTATTTTATCACAACGAAAGAAAATTAAAATTTTTTAAACTTATTTTCGTGTAAACATAATGTTGTTACAATAACTACAATTAGTGTTATAAGTTGTTATTTTATCTCTCTTTGTCTTTTCCTATAATTTATATTAAGTCCTTTGACTTAACCGCGCTTTATCTTGTTATATCAGATAGATGAAAATGGTACGTTCCTCCGAGAGGGTATCAAACTCACGACCACGACGTTTATAGTCTGCAGTTGTTCCACTGCGCCACGATGGCTTCCACAAAAAAATCGATCAAAATTCAATATGTAACTAAGGCAAGTAAAAAATATACACTTTAATTTCTGGGGTAAAGAAATGCAATAACGACTAAAGCCTTCAATCGCCCTTCTATGATTACTGAGGAGGAAACATTGAAACGTTGTTATTTGTATGTTAATGAATAATTGGAATAAATCCATAAGAATGTTGAGGTAATAAAGTCATTTTCTCAATACAACCGCCCCTGCGTGTCTAATAAAAACGGCCGGATACTCGTTTTATTGCTGATTTTATTGAATAATTTGCTATCTTTCTAATTTATTAATATTAAGTAATGAATTCGATGTTGATTATTTATTGAAAATTCTGTTTCGACATAAATATTAATGTATCTCGTTAATATTATTTCTAGCCATATTAAAATCAAAAGAAATTATGGTTACTTTTCCGTATTACAACAAAAACTATAGATATAACTTAAGAAACGCTATTTTTTATAAAGAAAGTAAATATATATTGATTAAGTATATTCGTCCTGACCCTAAAAGTTGATCTCGGTGAGTCTGTCCATTCCCATCCCCTACATATCGAAGGGGCACCATTACTAGGGATTTCGCTAATACCTCCACTACTTATCGCTTCGACCCGGCTTATTTAGCGTTTGTGTAAGCATTTGTCTATCGTTACGTTTTACTGTATAAAACGTGTGTCGAATAGACAATTGATAATTGATATTTTTTAAGGATCTAATTCTTAAATTCAGTATAGTAGCGGCACAAGTTGTGAGTTCGATTCCCACTCGAAGAGATGAAATATTTACTTAAATTTATATTTCCATTTCTTCGCTCTGGTGTAGAGGCAAAGCGCGGCGTAAAGTTCTGACACTCAACACGTAATGCCTCCAGAATTCGGCAGAAAGCGGCTAACGGAGTGTGTTAACATTAGGTTCCCTCTACCTGTCTGACTGTCTGCTGGATACAGCGTAAAGCTGATAATTCTTAAATTGTAGTAGCATACAGATCTAGTGTTAAGTCTACACTATATATATAGATATTGTGTTTTGTGCCGCTGAAACCAATTCTACACTGAGTGACTGACTAATCTGACCAAATAAAAATATATATTCTTTTTATTTTCATGCTCTATCCCGCATAAAGCATATGCGCAAAGAACAAATTAAAATATTAAATAATTAATTTCCTCGAATGCAAATGGAACCTACAACCGTCGCGTTTACAGTCCACAAACTATACCATTTTGCCACGACGGCCTCAATGTAAAATCTAATCAAAAAAATAACTAAAATTCCTTATAGCAGGGAGAAAAACTATAGCAAAGCCAATGCGTATGAGATTGTATCTCGGTCCGTCGGGGAGTAATTTGTGGCGATCCCGGCGAGATAAGGCAGTCTGGTCGCGCGGCTGATTAAATGTGCATGCATGCATATTTGCTTGTTAATTTTACATTCTCCATCATACTCTCCATGTTATCTTGTAATAACGATATTATATTGTGTTTCCACATAAAGACTATATGTATAATACATATATTAAATAGGAGGACGGATAGAAGATACCTCCTCAGCATTGAGTGTCATCTGCGCTACAAAAAACAATGTTGATTTCTCCAGAAATAGACATCAAGGCTCTATAAATGTGAATAGTAAAATCTAAGTAATACAAATATCATAAGGTTTTTCTGCAAATGAAGTAAAGAATAAGAGAGAACGTCGTTTTTTTGTTATTTGAATGTGCCATAAAACCTAAGTATACCTGCATATGCCACGGTTGTGGATTCGACCCCACTCAAGAGAACATTATATTCATTTCATATTTTCATTTCTTCGCTCTGGTAGCAACACGGAGCGCGGCGTTGAGTTCCGCCACAATGAAAGCATGTAATATCTCGAAATTGGACGCTAAGTGTAGATCGGAGTGCTATCAAACTAAATTCCCTCTGCATACTGCAGGAAATAAGAAAAACCTACGAGACGTAATATGGAGTTATAATAAATAATACACTTTCAAAGAATGAAAAAAAAACAAATAGCACGCCTAATTAAAAATACTTAGCAACAACTTTTAACACTTACACAAACAAATAGGCCACCATATTTCATATTTCCATTCACGCACGCGACACAACGATGTCCTAATTACTGTTTTTCGTTCATTATTAAAACACAGAGCTTTGGTGCAAACAATTTCGCTTACCGTTAATGGCGTCACGATGACACAGTGTTCGGATACGGATAGGTTGTAATTATGGGAATCAGGGTAATTCGCCGCTTAGTACTGAAGGTTTTTGCTCGTTAGGATTGAGGTACGGCTTGGGTAATAGCGTATTGATATATATAACATGTTTTAAAATATTGGATCTTGAAAGGCCAAAATGGGAGGCCAAGAAACACTTTAATACTGCTCCCGGAATGATTCCTCTTCGAACTGGCTACAGCCCGTCTATGGAGCATAAGAATTGATTAAGTTTGTTGTATTGCCCTCAATTATCTTGCTCTTTATCGTCATCAAGGGGCCGTACCGACAGTCAACATCAAAGAGCCCGTTCTGAACCTCTTCAGAAATTACTGTCAATCACACATCACAATCGTCACTAGTTTTTACCTGAAGGTAACCCAGTATATATAAGCCTGAAGGTAACATGTCTGATGCTACGATGCTTATTTCATTTCCAGCGAGTTTCTTTGAAAAAGCACTTTGGAAAATGCCCTGGACCCAACGTCTCATGAGTAAATTGCAAATTCTCTTCAACGTTCAGTTCCAAAATCCAGAGTCTAAATTCCACGTTGCAAAGCGGATTTCCATGTCAGGACTAGCGTCCTTACCCGTGCTCGTACTTGACATGATATCCCTAAGCCCACTTATCACAGGTATAGGGCCTATATGTCTTAAAGCAGCGACGCCTTAGCTGTACCCAGAAGAGGGTTGTACAAAGGGGAGATGGGGGACCTTACCTTTATGGACTACATGTACTGTGGTATAACAGCGGTGGCTTCAAAATAATTCTTAAATAACTGTGCTTCCGTTTTGTCGTTTAATTAAGTATGCTAAAGCATTTAACTATATAATGAATTTTACCTTACAATATATTTTCTAAAATGTCAGGTGCTCAAATTCTCAAGGTACAATACGGATAAGTGATTTATTATTTAATTGCTTTTATTCAAAATTTGGTATTAAACGAATTTGGTCTATAAAGAAGCATTCTTCACAAAAACAAGGATTTTTATATTTATAAAAAATGTCTTGATAAATATAATACTGCAATAAAGTATAAGAAAATATAAAATGTTATAAAGAACTAATTTATGGAAGATTACAATTGAAATATTCTTTGCTTAGAAATACTCTTAGAAATACATTCTACATCCATCAATTTTGCAAAAGTTATTACCAGCTCAAAAGTCAGTTATGAGAATAACCGAAAAAAACTTAACATCTCTTTTAAATTTGATAATTAAAATTCTTGTAAATTACTTTTAATACGTATTATATCGGCCACGTTGTTTATCTTTACGGTGTATCCCGCACATTGCAGGGTAGCCAGAAGGAACTTTCGGAGGAACCTAGAACTAAAGCACTCCTTTCAGACAATTCCGTTTCATGTTTTCCGCTGAATTCTTAAGACACTGTGTGATGATTGGCTCAATTCAGCTCCGTGCCTTGATTGTTTATCATAGCGAAGAAATACTCCTGGTGCGGGAATCGCATCCACAACCACATTTACAGTTCTACGAAAAAAATGTAATAAATAAATGTTTTAAACTTAAGAAATGTTTTAAATAATAAAATGTAAATATTTTTTACCAATACTTAGTAACTCAGATCTAATATTACAATTCCGCTGTCAATCAGGCGTCTATATTTTGATCCTTCGAGCCGAAATGCAGCGTCATCGCGGCTGAGATTGCCGGTGAACCCACATGAAAGGGTTTATAGCACTGCCACTATACTGAAAACTGCATGCACAACAGTTTGCCTAACATTTGATTGTTATGTATATTGATCGATAAACAAATATAGAGACGATACGGGCGTTTGGAACAATGAAATTCAGTCCACGACTATTCGTAACCTTCTATGAATGTGCTTTAGAATTTGTAATTTTATTATGAAACATGTTTGTTTTAATTTAATTGTTAATAAAATTAAAACAAACATGTTTCTTAAAATTGTTACGTTAATTGAAAAAAAATACACTAAAATATAAATATACTGTATGGTGTGTGATAAATAACAAATGCGATTTTTAAATGTGAAAAATGTTTATTCACTTCCATTTTTTGTTACCATAATACTAAAACTAAGCAGAAAATGGAAATGATAATTGTTTATAATATAAACAGGTCACCATTTACACTACATACGATTAGTATGTGAAGATATATAGAAATATGTGCGGTAAGCCCATTATATCTAACTTGTTTATTTTATCATATAACATTGGATAGCAAAACAGAAAGAAATACCAGGTAAATATTTTTTGTACAAAATTATGTCCATAATATTAATACAATAAAATACAATGTGTCCGATATTTTAGATAATGGTCGTAGATTCGAATCCTTTCCCAGATTATTTAAATTCATAAATCTACAACCGACTGATGCACAACTTGTTATTCGGCTAAACCGATAATGAAAAGGCGGAGACACTACAAAATATTAAAGAGTAAAGATAAAAAAATAAATTTAAACATATTTTGTTTTAAAAATGAATTTCTTCATTATAAAGTATTTAAATAACAATTTGCAGAGCTAGAATAATAGAATTATCCCTACCCGAAGAAAAGCAGGAATCAGATCATCTGCTGACGAACAAAGGGACAATTAAACAACGATCCAGCTTGAATGGCTTAATGCAGACTCAACGTTGTTTACATCTCGGTGTTGTAGACGAGCGTTAGAAAATAATCTTTTTTAAATTAACATTAAATTAAATCAGCTTCATGCTGTATCCCGCGCACAGCAGGTCAAGTAGAGGGAACCTAATCTAAAATCTAAATCTTGATATAAGAGCGAACAAATAAAACTCTTAAATATTTAATTTCCTATGGTGGTGATGGAATCAAAAAGTGTCATTTTTACGTCTATGCCCTTTGCGCCACGAGTGGCCTCAAGACTGGAAACGTAATCTTTCATTCTGACAAATTAATTATACCTTCTTGTTATTTCGTTTTAACTGTTAAGTTTTTATGAAATAGCCTTTGGAATGTTTATATAGTGAAGTTTAATATATATGAAGTATTAAGTATGTACATATATCGACGATTTCTTTTCCAGTTGGGCGTCAATTTAAATCGAATATTGAAATTATTTTAATGCTAATGCTAAATCATCAGTCTGTATTATTTAATTTACCATAACAATTGCTTCTCAACAAAACAGATATAATCGAAGTGGCATAGTTTTATTATATTTACTGTATAGATATTTCTCAAATATTTCTTGGCCTGGTTTGACGGAACTCACGACGTTGCCTTTCACGCGATTCATATAAACGCGATATTTTTAAATGAATGAAAAGTGGGGAACAGTATAACATTTGTCTCTCCACCTCGTAAAATGCAGAAGATATAAAGAAATGAAACTATTTTTACTTACCCTTTTTAACTAAAATGTTAAATATGAAATTAGTAGCGGTTATTCTTTAAAATCTTACTAAGTATCAGTGTCAAAATAGGAAAATATATAGATAAGGGTATACTAAAACGTACTATGTCCTAAAATATAATATTATTAACATAAAATATTTCTGTTTTCATATCAAATAATTATTAATATAAACAAGATACAATGTATCTTTATCAATCGTCATACGATAACGCGTTTTTAGAACACCTTTCACTTTTTATAGGTATACGTAAATATTCCACTATTTGTATACCTTCGATAGCTCAGTTGGTAGAGCGGTGGACTGTAGCGGTTGTCATTGTAATCCATAGGTCGCTGGTTCAAATCCGGCTCGAAGGATATTTTTGATATAAAATTAGTTTAAATGAGTTTTATAACATAATATTATAATTAAAAGGTACACACCTTTTAATTATAATATTATGTTATTTATTTGCATATATATCTATATATATTTCCATTTTTTTTAATGCTGTTTTATTTTTTTTGTATTTCTGTCGACCGAAAGAATAATATATTAGAAAAAAATATATTTCCACATTTATATAAACAAAAGAAAGAAAGAAGGAAAAAGTAAAAAATATCAGATTTTTTTCTAAAAACTTACTTTAATTCATACATATTTAATATAATTTTTAAAATACACAACTGAAAACTGAATTTTAGACACCATACATGTAATTATTGCTGAAACCAAATATTTATAAAACTGTTTCAGTCAAGAATTATTTAATGAATTATTTTATGCGTTATAATTAGCTCTTACAATAAAATAATTATATTACTAGTCTAATAGTATTAGTTGTAGAGTGGCAGAACTCAACGTCGAGCTTTAGCGTTGGTGCCAGAGAGAAGAAATAAAATAAATAGTAAATAATTATTCATTTCCCCTAAGGGGGATCGAACCCACTATCGTTGCATTACAATCACACCCTCACCTTGGCCTCTCTTATTATATTAAATAATAATTATTAAAGCTTATAAACATTTTTACCAAAACACCTCAGATTTACGGAAGAATAACACTTTTTTTATAAAACATAGCGATATTTGAACCCACGCCTATTGGAAATCGTTTAAGCTACCCATTGCTCAGTGGTCAGACTAACTGTCAGTTTCCTAGTATTATAAAAATAATAATAGCCTTTAAAATCCTACGATCAGTATATAAACGCCCGTCTACCCCACCCTTGTGTTACAGTCACTGTCGCCGCGACCTGCTTTTCACAAATCTCTTCAAGCGTCATTTGCACTTTCTCAGGAAAAACATGGAATGAAAAATGAAATTTCACCGCCAGCCCTCAGTACAATGCTTATTGTAAGTTAAAATCTCATTCAAGTCTCGCTGTAATCATTTTAATCTTAAATCGGATTCTCTATAGCTTTGTTATTTTTCATATAATACTTATGGTGTATATGAGAAAACTATTTTATTATACATTCAGTCGAGTGAAATTTTAACCAAAAAGTGTTACATTTGGCCATGTAACCAAATAAATATGATATAAATGCTTATATAAAGTTTTAAATAATATTTTTGATTAATAACATACGAGTACATAGGCATTGAGTTGAGCCACTCAAAGCCTACGGAGTGTCCTGGCACTACGTATTCGGTACCTACCTATATACGGAATATATCTGAACGAATCGTTCCGTATATACCGGAGATACTTACATCAAAAAATGAATAACATACCTACATATGACTGTCGGTTAGATTGTACTAGATCACGTTTACCAAGAATAAAATAACTGTATAGATTCACCATTTTATATTAATGTATCATTTGCTAATACAAAATGGATTGATGTAAGAGCTTAGTCATGTCCGGCGTCTTAATAAAGGGGGAGCGCCCGTCTCTTTGACAACCAGGAAATGTTCTCTAAAATACGAACGAAATGTACAATTGGCCAATGAAGCTGAATTTTATATTTTTCTAACCAATTTATAGTCATACTATAAATCACTTTAATTGCTTTAATTGTATACAATAGTACACATATATAGTGCTATATTGGTAGTAAAAGAAGTGAGAATGATATATGTATGTACATCTTTTACATTATGTATCTTTTTTTCATCATCTCAGAAAATAAGTATTAGTTGATGACCTGGGCCAGGCCTGGTAGGTTCAGGTTCAGGAGGCGCGGGTTATATAATAGTTCATTAGTTCATATAATTCAGTATGCGTTTTCTTACGGATCGAATTTAAATGTTTCCCTAAAAAAAACATGTATTATACATACATATAAAATTCCTACTTCTTTTACTACCAATAATATAACACAAAATGATTTGTAATAAACATTACAAATAATTTTGACTAGTATTTAGAAGTATTGAATTTGTTCTCAAATACATAATAATTATGTTTTTTATAAGCAAAATAGCAGTTTAAAAAAATAATTACATTCTGTGCAATAATAAGCCTAAGTTCAATATGAATATAGTATTTTTATATATATAACAATGGAAAATATATCAAAAATGATACATATACTCAATATTTAATATAAGATGATATTCAAAGAATCCAGAAATATTTTCCTTCAACATTTACCTATTCCGATACACATTTCCATGACAAGACTGTAAGACGGTGAGATTCCAATAACGACGCGATGGCTGCAGCGGGAAGCCGTGAATTATTGTATCATTCCGTTGCCCCTACATGCACCAAACGACGGTGGGATAACCGACGGGTTTGATATTTATGTAAAATAAATAATAATATATACTTTTACTTTTATATGAATATTTTTTATGTCAAATTATTGAAGAATATAGTTCATTCCCTTTTGAGCGAGTGGGCTAATGAGATAATTAATATTGTATATTCATTTCTTCGCTCTGGTAAAAGGACAAAGCGCGGCGCAGAGATCCACCGCTCAATACGCAGTGTTTCGTTCGTAAATTAGGCGGAAAGTTGGTAGTGGAGTGCCTTAACATTAGCTTCCTTCTGTCATACTATAAGCATGTTGTATCCAGTAAAGCTGTTGTTTCTACAATATAAAAATTTCGTAGTAAAGGATGATCTACCAGTAATATCTACGTATATTTGAATATAATATCTCTAAATTCTATTGAATTTACGAGTTGCTGTAAAATTTGATGAGTTTTCGCAAGGCTGAGTTTTAATTATAGGCAATATTATCATTTTATAACTTTCCCATTAAAATACACAAGTTTGGATTTTCAGTTACAATTGGAGCTATTAATTTAAGTTATTACAAAAAAAAAATTCTATCAAATCTTTTAATGGAGGTCGTTTTTTACCTGCTTTTATTATCTTATAGGTTTCCGATTTACTTTCGGAGGATTTATTATTTTCGTAAAATCGCTGTAAGACACAGTGCGGCAATGAGTTCCGCTACAACAAATAGTGCCTCTAAATCGTAATGCTAAGTACGGAGTGTCTCGACACTAATAGGATTTATGCAGGATATATTTTTACGTGGAATTGGGCTTAAACTGCGAGCATGGCATGGCAATTTGTAAATACATATAACTAGAGATAATAATACAAATCAGAATATACTAGAAAAAGTAACGATTTCGACAACTCTACATAGTCGGAGAATAGATCTTTGTCTATGTGTATATCTTACATATAAAAAAATATCACGTTTTCACGCTTTTTTCTACAATAAAAGGGTAAAATTTCCATATTGGAATTTATTTTGACATTTTAATTTTCATATATTTATAGGTTTATAATGTCTAATAAATCAGAAACTATTTTGGTTCCTCGAAACAAAAATAAACTTTAAGAAAACAGGGGAAAAACTAACCAACTCGGTACCGCAAAAACCCTACGTCCATTGAAATTCTTATCAATATTGACGGGTGACGCACACGGTGATTGATATTAACGGGAGGTCGAGTGAACCTTATCTCTTTGTGTGGCGAAGTATAAGTCCGAAGTCCTTTGAAAAACTGCGACCGCTGCTCGGGGAAGGTTAGGAAAAAGGGATAACAGGAAGTATAGGATGTGATGTAGAGTTCTTAATATTGTTAATTTTTTTATTAATAAAGATATAGCGCAGTTGCAAACATACCCGTTGGAACTTCACTACTAGACGAAATTTTGTTCATAGGAATAGTTAGTTTAAAAATAAAGTTGTGGGACAGCGTCGGATTATAAGCGCGACGGTTGTGGGTCCATTTTCACTTGGGAGATTTTTTTTTTCATTTCCATACGTTTATTGTGTTGACGTATACGTTTAATGAAGTGACCATACATTTAATGAAGTGACTTAACACTAGCTACTTTAAGCTGCTTGAAGCTTAAAATAATAATTTTGAAGTCTTCGTGGTACAACGGGTCTGCGTCTGATTTTACATGCTATAGTCATTTCTTCGCTCTGGTGAACAAAGCAGGATCGAATTTTGAAGGTAATGCGTGCTGCACTCAATACGGAACTAAACGTTGCGCGCTTGCTGCGTCACCTGCCAGAACGAAGGAAATTAAAATATTTAAAAAAGTCATTTCCTCGACTAAGAATCAAACCTACAACCTGTCGCGTTTACTGGCACGCTTGTGCCTCTTAAGCATAATGGTTGATTCAACTTAAACATAATCTTTGATTGATTGATTTTTAATTTGTTTTGTGTTTTAAAACGTAACATTCTGATACCGATATTGGTAATTAATTTTTATGTAAGCTAGAACCAGATTAAACTTTGTGAAAGCTTGCGATGACACGATAGATTGTAGGTTCGATTCCCACTAGGAAAGGAAATATTTAATATTTTCATTGTTTCGCTCTAGTAATGAGGCAGGGCTCCGTCACCTAATTCGCCTGAAAGTGGGGAAGGAACGGAGTATCTTAATGGGACTAAGGGTTCCCTCTGACTACCCTGCTGAGCGCGGGATACAATATGAAAATATATTTTACCTGTACAACGTGAGATAGAAAGTGGTAAACAGAGTGTCTTGACACCCTGTTTCCTAAGTCATCCCTGCTATGCGGGCAAAAGCTTGAAAAGGTCTTTTTTTATCTCATCATGGAATATTTTTACAAAAAAATTGAAAATCGAAAAATTACGACATTATTTCATCATTTTTATTTATTGAATAACTAAATAAATTGCTGCTATAACATTCCATAAAAATACAATATCTCAAAGTGACTATTATAAGCAGACCATTTCTAAGCCCTACGAGCAGACGTCGCCGCAATATGTTAGAAACGCACCGAAGGCGTTTCCGATACATAACAATACATAAATCTTTGTACTGTTTTGTAGAGACTTTCAGGGTATATTGCGTAAGTCCACGTGAATTATCTAGATCTAGATCTATCTAGATGAGACAAAAAAATCAAATTAGCTGAATCAAAAAATCAAATGATCTTTTTAACAATTTTTAAAAGATAAAAATATTAACTCCACGCTGTATTCCGCACACAGCAGGGTAGGCAGAGAGAACCTAGTGTTAAGACAC
>DVQM01000806.1:0-14412 GCA_018231645.1 Heliconius ricini
ATATAAACGAGAATAGATAAACGAGATAGCTGTAGATTTAGGAGTGACTTAACCTATAGTGCAGGGTGTGCAATACACGCGGGCGCTGCTGAGACAGCTAAGAGCATGAAATGCCAGCGCCATATGGGCGGCCACTTTTTCGAACATTTTGTTTTCACTCGAAATTAACCTTAATTCATGTGTTTAAAGTTTAGAAGTGTAATATTAAAATATGAGAAGCGGAAGCGTAACGTAAAAATGTACGTTACGTTACTTGTTACGATAGCAAAGTTAATAGTTATAGCTGCGGGGACGAAGGTGGTTCAAGCCTAGGGGGCGCCAGGGGAGAGTCGCCCCTGTGTAGGTTCGATTCCTTTTCGGGGGCATTTATTACTCTTATAATCTCACTCTAATAAGTTAACGTGCAGCGTTAAGCTTCGCCACATAACACGCAGTCTCGAATTTGAACTACTCTAACTACTCAACTGGGTTCTTGCTGTCTCCACGTTATCCGGGAAAAAAGTATAGCTGCTTAATTTTTTTAAATTAAATAAAGGCCTAGTTATCGAAAGCCCCGTCGTGGTGCAAGGGCACATGTGTGTGACTGAGGAAACTATATTTTTAATATTTTCATTTCTCCGCCCTGATGCCTAGGCAAAGCGCAGCATTTAGTTCCGACACTCAACGCCTCCAGGATTCAGTGCCATAGGAACGGAGTCTCTTAACACTAGGTTCCCTCTGTCACCCTGCTGTATGCGGGATACAGCGTGAAGCAAAAACAGACATCTTTAGATAAAAAACCACTTTCATCAATTAAATAATCAGCTCCATTTTATTTATAAGCATCGAACATCATTTGGAGAAATGTTTAAATTTGGAGAAGATAATATCTCTGACTTTATGAAGAAAGAAAGAGACGGAATATAATAATACTTTAGACAGAATCTAATTAGGATTAACTTTTTAATTTATAAAATAAATGTTTGTTTTTAAGTTATTTTCAAATTAGTATGCAAATTTTGAATCTATTATTGAAATGTTCTGTTTTTGCTGTTCAAACTTGAATTTTTTTGTATACATGTATATATACCTACCTATATTTAAATATACCTACCTTTATTTAAAATGCTTGAATATATCAGTACACAGTAGTTCAAATTTAAAAATATAGCCATATTTAGATATAGTGATCTATATCTATCATAAAGCAGAGTAGGCAGAGGGAACCTAAAAACCTAGTATTAACATTTCGTTCCCATTTAAGCACTTCCGTCAACCAATATCCAGTGAGCGGCGGAACTCAACGGCGGTCCTTCGCTTCGTTACCAGTATATTATATAGTAGCTTAATCCTTAATCTAGCATAGCAAGGTCTTCCAGAGCGGGTACATATTTCTCTAACGTATTTTACAAGCACGTAAATAACTATTTCAAAAAATGCCAGTACTGTTTCATGATAAATATGCGTAAAATACAAAAAATAAAACGAAACACGTGGTTTAAGGTATCGGTTTTATTCCAGATTTTTTTTAAATGTAAAACATAATACTATTCACATAGTCGAGGATCCGGTAGTGAAAATTCATTCTTTGAGTTAACAACAATATAAAGTAAAAAAAAAATCGGTTTCACGCTCTATCTCGAAGGTAGCAGGATAGGCAGGAGAACTTAGTTTAAAGACACTCTGCTTGCATTTTCTCTACCAGATCTATAACTACTAAAGTGCAACCATAAACAGTTAGAATAAAAACATATATATGAGAACATTGACGTACATGTAAAAAATATACGTTAAAACTGTTGAATTTTGACTTAAGATACACAGCTATACAGTCAAGCCACTGATGCCACAGATGGAAACGGCAACGGTTCCTAAAAATTTTATATTATCAATTAAAAAAAAACGGATTACCATTTAACTGAGATTTTTTTAAATATCCACCCTGAGTTCGTATCGACCCCAGAAGTGTGAGAGTACATTTTATTGCGTCATTGCACATTACGTCAACGGTAATCATTCATAAATCGAAACCATAATTTTTATCATATATTTTTATATATAAAGAAAATAAAAAATCTGCATATATTCTGTAAAATTAAACAATCATACATATACCAAAATTAAGATAGGTGCTTTAATTTTTTTATTGTCTGTCAAACAAAGAGAGAGCATACAAAAATGATTAACAATTTATTACATTTATCTAAAATATTCAGTTTTATATATTGAATATATTTTAAATAATGAAAAAAATCCTGATTGTTTAAATTAACAGTTTAGCTTTTGAAAAAAAAAATTTTTAGGAACCGCTACTTTTTTCAGAACGTAGATCACAAATAAATGGCTAAGTATAGACAGATAAAAAAATGAAATAAAATAAATAATTCAGAAAACTCATTTTTTAATAACACATTGTATTGCAAAAGCTCCACAGTTTAACAGTAAATTGTTTAATAATCATCGATATCGTAAAGATTGTCGATCTCTTCGTCGTCCAACTGCATCGACTGGAAGTCCACTTTGTAACGCAGGAGACCTGTAATTTACAGATTATATATAAGAAAACTATAAATAAATTACCTATAAAACGTAGATAAAATGTAAAAAAAAACAAAAAAAAAACTATATAAACGATGTCAAAAACAGAAAAAATCTAACATTTTGAAATCATAAAAAAACCACTAGTTCTTACAACAAAATGAATGTTTAAGTTAAATAGAAGAAAATAAATTAAAATAATGTAATCTACAAGCAACTAACAAAATTATATTAAAAAAAATATCTATTTTTCATTCCAATTCAACCATAATCAATACAAGGACATGCCTCACATTCACGGAAAAAGGTAAAAATAATAAATGAATAAAAAACATGATAGATAATTCGTATTATAATATTTCTTTCTTTAATTACAATTAAATTGTTGGATTGTTGTCTTTCATCAAATTGGTGGAAAAATAAAATAATAAAAAATCTAGACAAAATCTAATTTTCCTGTTTAATCTATAAAAAAAACAATATGCAAAATATTTAGGAACGTATATAAATTTTTGTGTCGCAGACCTCCAAAGTCATGACTTTTGGTAGCTGTTTTCTTAAAAAGTAAAAAGGTGCGGGGATCAAGTTTTTAATATGTTCCAATTTTTTGTATGTTTCTCTAAAAATGTTATAATAAACAGTAGTGTAGTTTCGTCTAAAAATAAATTCAGCTGGTGATAAAATAGGATCTAAAAATCCTAACGTCTGTCTGTGCTACACAAGCTGATACAAACCAGTTAAATTGGAATCAAACCATTTAAAAACACAAAATAACGAAAACATTCAAAAGCAGTAACTATCTGTATTCCGAAAAAAGGGATTGGCGTCCAACTGACAGATAAAAAAAGTAATTACACGTCAAAATCCAATCCAATGCACTAATGTCATGTAATATTACAAAATACTGACAAAAATAACGCTCAAAAACTAAACAAAAAATTTAACAATTTAAAGAAAATTGTTTAAATTTAAAATGGATACCTAATGGTTGTTAACATATGGTTAAGTTGTTTTTTAAAGGTGTTATCTGATTATCACCACTGTAGTAATCTGTGAATTTCTTTTTCATTAAATATAAATATTTTGGACTTTTTACAACAACTACACCGTGGCCGTCGTGGCGCAGCGGCACGCGAGTGACTGTAAATACGACAGTTTTGGTTCGATTTCCACAAGGGAGAATGAAATATCTAATATTTTAATTTTCTCGCTCTAGAAACAGAGAAAAGTGCGGAAAGTGGTCAACGGAGTAATTTTCTAGGTTTCCTCTGCCTCCGATATAAGTTGCAATATACAGTGTGTAAATAAATGAAAAAAAAACTGACAAGCGCGAGTTGCCAAATTTTGCCTTGCTTTAAGGCTATAATTTTTTAGGATTTAACCACAAATGTATAGTCTTCAGATTTTTTCTTAATCTAGTACTAGCTATCGATCCTGGCTGCCAAATTTCATGATTCTGGATCAATTTATCCTGATTGTCTTCATAGTGACAAAATAATTACGATTTAACATAAAGAACATAACTCCTAAAATCTTGACAGACCGACAGACGGACAACAAGGCAATTTTCTAAGGGTTCCTTTTTTTCCTAAAAAGATACACAACGACTGTGGGACTCTTGCTATAAAGTAACAATACTTTTAGTTTTAGTAATACTTTCAGTTTGAGTTATTTTCATATGCCTCGTCCTCGCAAGACAAAGCGCTGCGTTGTGTGCCGCCATGTAACACGCAATGTCTCGAATTCAGGAAAATGGAGAACCGAAGAGTCCTAACACTAAGATTCTCCTCCCCTGCGCCACTACGCAGCAATGTATCTCAAATATGTATTATCCTAATTAATGAGAAATTTACAAACAGTAAAACTTTTTGATTGCAATATATCCAAATATACATTTGTTTTTAAAATTATTATTTTATACAAAAAAATAATTATTTTTTGTTGCAAATACAGAATTGCTTTCTTTATTATTCGCCAAATCACTGAATAGCATAAAATCTCAATTTTTAATCTAAACGGCCGAAGAAAAAACACCATTAATAAATTGATATAATAAAATAAAAAAGGCCAAAATTCAAAATTAAAATCCAACGGACTTCAAGAAACCAAGTAAATATTCGTAAAACTAATACAAAGATAAAAAATCACGATAAAGAAAGCTGTTTAAACGAATTCACAACACAATATATTTGAATGTTCAAAAAGAAAAGGAAAATAAAAACTTGATTACATTATTGTTATTATCAATGTTTACGTTGCGTATGCGCATGTTCTTTTTCAATAAAAAAAATATACAACATAATACAACAGCTCTACAACATCAAACACGTGTCAAAAAATCACATCAATATAATAAAAAAAATTAACTACCACAGATGCAAAAAACACTACACAATGATATGTTAACATCAATTTTTAAAAAACCTAAGAAAACCAAAAGCACAAAACTAAAGGACCATGCACAAGCTAAATAGTTATTACCTCGACCTCCTGGATTGCTTGGAAGAAAATGAGTTAAAGGCGAAAAACATGTATTTATTGTTAATAGTTAGTAATCTAATGACAGTAGAAAGAAAGGGCGACGTTGAGTTACGCCGTCCAACAAGCAATATATCTAAATTAATTTAGTTTTTTACTCCAATCGTTATCCATTTTTTTAAATTATATTGATCGTGCTAAATATAAATGTAATGCAAAATGTAAAAAGGATAATATAAATTTGTACGATCAAATATATGAATCGATTATAATACGGTTACTCTTATCTACTCCGAAATGGATGGGCGTGCAAATGTTTTTTACTTGTAAACGAGATTTTATAAACACTTTTATAAGGTAATCTTGAAAAAATGTTGTAATTGCCTGAATAAAGGCTGCCCTGGCGCAGCAACACAGCGTCTGACCGCAAACGCAATGGTTGTGGGTTCGAGTCCTACAAAGGAGAACCAATTTTCATGTCCTCGGTCGGAAAGACAAGTCACGAGTTCCGCCGCTAAACGGTCAAAACATGGAAACGTGTGTCGTAACAGTATATTCCCTCTTTATATGCGGGACAGTGTGAAGCTATACAAAGATACTCTTTCCTTTCATCAGCTCTTGGTTTTCGTGTTAATCTGAACCAAGAAAAACTATTCTAACATTTTCATATTTAGAAATTTAAGTAATCTTTTACAAATGACTAATATAACTTTCAGAAATTTCTCCCCGATCCAACCTTAATTTTAATGTTTCGTATTTTTTTTTCCAAAATTCATTTCTTTGTGTTCACTTAATGTCTACAAAGTATACTTATTTGCAAAATTTCAAAATATTAGGTTCAACTGTTAAGGTTGTTCGTTGATCTTATTGTCAGTCGGTCAGCGTAAAGTTATATGTACTATAAAAATGTCTGACTAGTCGTCGCGCGCTACTTTGCTTGCGTGGAAAAAAAATAATGTAAAATTCAGTTTAGTTTTACCCGTCCCTGCAGCAAATATTTAAAATCGTCTCTTGGTATGTGGGTAAGTTAGAGAGCATTGGGGAGTACTCCCCAATGCTCTCTAACACATACCAAATACCAAATTTCAACCTTCAAGTCCATTACTTTCGTTTGTCGGTTGTCTATCAGTCACTCGGTAACAGAGGAGGATATACAAATAAAGGTCAACGTTTTATTTCCAAATGGGCTGTTTAAACAAACACAAGACACCGTTGCAAACACTTTTATATTATATATATATATAAATCAGAAAAGCATACACTTCCAATTCATATATTGACAAACCGTTAGTTTAAAATCAATAATTCGTTAAATCATTACATTGTATTAATTAAAATATTATTATAATTCGACACCTAATTTTTTTAAGTAAAAAATCAAATTAATTGCACTCATAAAAGATATACTAAATATTTAGTGTTTTAGTGTTACCATACTGAAAAACTAAATAAATATATTATAATGTAAAAAACGTAAAATGTATATCATTTTAATATATTTTTCTCTCTTAGCAACAAACACTATGTATGCTTCTCTTTTCACGCGTTAGGAGCATCCATCTGGAACTGTAGGCAAAGGCCATAAAGTGGACTGCGCAATCATTTTGTCGTGATAAAAAAGATGTCTTAGTAAAAAAATATTCTCATATTTTTAATTAATTTACCAAGAAAAAAAAATGCCAAATATCTATTTTTTTGTAAAATTTCTAGTGAAAAATGCGCAGTCCATCCTAAAGTCATAGACATTAAACGACAAACGTAAGTTACATTTACACAAAAATTTTTTAGTCATTGGTTATTTTCCCTAAATTAATAATTACAAAATATTTATATTTGACCACTTTTGTTACTGCTGTAAAATAGCGAATAAATAAGTAGCTGTAAATATCTAAGGCACGACAGTCGCAACCATTAAAACATCAGGTACAGTTCAAAAGTGCATACAAATGTTCACAAGTGATATGTATATATATACAAATGTGTAAAACAACAAAGACGTGACACGTTTATACAATTCAGTGCAGTTCGTCAGCTGCCGTCACTTTGTCAGCTTAATTGACTAAAGCTGTAAATTTTTATCAGAATCCGTCACGTTAACGTTATAGAGCTAAAGAGTTTGTTTAGTTGAACATGTTAATCTGAGGAAATACAGTTTCGAATTTATTAATTATATTATTATTATTTTTTTGTGTTTGACAGTCAATTTATCGCGGAAAACTATGTTACTATACTTATGATGTGCCACACACAACTCCAAGCCACCATCTTATTTAAAACCTCCAAACGGCAAAATATGTATTTTGTACCCATATGAGACTTTATATTTAACTGTAAATCGTTAAAAACCTAACTACAGTTTCCATTCCATTCCATTTAACTCTGACACCGATCTTGGAAAACTGTTTTAAGAGTATAAGAATGGCATTTCAAGATCGCTCTCCACGTCACAGAGAGCGAATTATAAATACGGCGTTCAGTGAGATGATAAGTAAATACTATAATGTCGGCGGTATTCTTCAATGTGCAATGTTAAATTCTGTATTCGTACAATTAATTTTTTTCAGATCTTGGATTTTTTTTTGTTTTAGCAGTCAACAGGTCGACTTTACAATGGTTTTTAAACTATTAAGTAACATCCAGTGTCCGTTATTTTCCGTTGTCACTGGTCTATTTTAGAACTTACATATAAATCCATTTATAAATGTAACTTACATTTGCATGAACGAGTATATAAAAATACACATATATTTGAGAATAGCTATTATATATAGTACTGATAAGGCAAGTGGTTATTGCTTTTACATTCAAAACAGTTTCGTTTAAATATTGCATCATTTCATTTGAAGCTTGGCAAAATATTTTCTAGATCTAGCGAAATCTAAATATCTATATGTCTATCTTTCGGATAAGCTCTAGTTAGTTACTTGTCAGAATTCTATGAGTTTTTTAAACTTATCAGTAAACTAAGGCTTTTCATAAGGTAGCTTAATAAGGATTTGTCAAGCTAATAATATATTTTATATGCTATATATGGAGTAAGCATTGTTCATCTCATTTTTAAATGTCGAATTGTTCAAAGCAATTATAATTATACCACTGAAATTAATTTAAATTTCCTGCTCTGGTATGGTAAATAGCGGCGTTGAGTTCCGCCACTCAACACGCTTTGTCTCCAATAAAATCGGCAGAAAGTTTCTTAGCACTGGATTGTCTTTGCTTACCACATCCTAACAATAATATTAACTGTATATAAAATGTATAATCTAACATCATCCGCATTATTATTTAAAATTATTGATAGTAAAATTATATAAAGCAACTTTTATAAAACATTTTTCTCTTTCACGTTCTACCCCACACATGACAGGGCACAAGTTTGGGGTTCGGTCCGGACCGGTCGTGGCGCAGGGGCACAAGCGAGCGACTGTAAACGTGACAGTTGTAGACCCACAAAATATTAAATATTTTATTTGTTATAAAATATTTAATATTTTCATTTCCTCGCCCTGGTAACGAAGTAATACGCGGCGTTGAGTTCTGCCACTCAACACGCTTTGTCTCCAGAATTCGACGGAAAGTGGGGAACGGAAGTGCCAATAATGGGAACGAAGTGTCTTAACATTAAGTACCCAGGTTCCCTATGTCTGCTATGTGCGGGATACAGCGTGAAGAAAAAATAAAAACATGAAATACATGTTACCACTGGATGATCTGAGTACCCTACGTACAGCACCCACCAGCACGCCACTCAACACGCGATACCTCCAAAATGAACGCAAAGCAGAGAACCGTATCTTAACTTATCACTAACATTAATACTAATATGACAATTTTCAACGCCTCTCCCTTAACACGTAATCTTATTGACTAAAAGGACTATAATTTTGGGTATTATTTGAAGACATGCATGCATAAAGGTGAATTGGGTTACAATTATGTGTATGAAAAATTAATACGTTGTTAAACATCGTAAAATATTTAATATGGCCTAACATAATTTAATTAAATCGTAACGTATTTTATTTAAAAAACTAAGGTTAATTCGTTTTTTGACAACCTTTTTTATTCGAACAGGGTACTTTTAGATTAATAATTATTTATGTGTACTTAAAATCTTAATATGCACAAGGAACTGCGAATATTCAAAAAAGATTCGACACCATCATTCATGCATATATTCAATGGTAACTATCGTTTTTTTGCTCACTAGATGGCGCGCTTATCTCGAGAGGTCTCGAATTATAGATGTAAAATTAAGGTAATTTCTAATATCGTTGTCAGCAGTTTCCGGGTAGACGAGAGTGAGCCAGCGAAGGCTTACAAGCACCAAATATTCATTCGACATACAAAAAGACCTCACGCGAAACTAGCGCCCCTAGCGGCAAACTTGTGTTAACACATCCCCTATTGATATAGTAAATTACTATTAATTACCAAATAATGACCTCTTATTGTACTCCTTAATTAAAATATACTAAACTCTTACAAATTATGTTGTCATCATTTCTTATTCCCTAAATAAGTAACGTCACTATAAAAATGGCAATGATTGGTGTATTTTTGATGGTTTTTTAATAATAAACGATTTCAACTATGAGGTGACAAGACAAACTCTCTAGGGCCCATTGACTAAGAGGGCCTTATAACATGAAAACGTTATAAGTCTGACCCATAACGTACATCCGGGGGCCTCAAATAAAGCGTCATTAAACGCCTCCAAATTGAGCTTATGGGCCCTACATATAAAAAGTATAGTAACAATTGTTTAAAGCAAAAAGCCCCCTTAGACTAGGAGGTTTAAACTGCAGATTATAAAACCCTATTAAGATTGACCTAAATATTGAGTAAATACTCGCCTATTGCGTATATATGTATAATGTAAATAGTTCTTTTTTTTAATCTTCACAACACCTATTGTATATTATTATAAGTTTGTGCGATACACTAAAAAAATGATATTTCCTAAGTGCCAAGCAAAACCATGACCATTTGTTCTTCTATTCAACTTCACCTTCATTATTGTACAGAAAAATAAAAACAATACATTACTTAGTAAATAATGCTTACGGTGTTTAAGATGATGATTATTTTAGGTAATATATAATGGAAGATATTTTTAACGGAAGTCTATTGCTACTCAATACAATTTTATGTAGATTAATTTTTAATTTGGTTTGAATGTTGCATTCTTCTTTTTTTAAAATTTATAGTGTAAACATTGCTAATATTGCTAGATTATAATTTCATAAGTTGTTTGATTTTCACGATTATTGCACATTTTAAATGAAACTATTTTAACCGGATCACCGGATACCCGTGGTCACTGCAAAGTGTACGAAACGTCGGGTTTCTAAAAATGTTTTTTTCTTAAATACACGATTAATTAGGTTAAAATAGTTTCATTTAAAAAGTGTAGAATTTGTTTCAATGGTTTATAAACATTCATAAAATCGATTTTTCCCTTTCATTTGAACTTTAAAAAGACAAGCTACAGGCTAAATTCAAACAGATAATAGAGTTTGCATAAAACTATGAGTAGCCAACGTTCTAATATAAGCATCTGTGGTTCCGTCATTTCTATATCACGATTGTAATATTGACACGGCATTTTCCCATTATCTGTCAATTCATCTATCAAATTTAACTGTCACTTTATTCAAAATATTAAAAAATATATATATAGTTACAAGTTATACAGTAAATCCGTAAACGAAAAGAGTAAAACAGATGACATTGACAATTAAATGTAGAAACGACGTGTCAACAGTACAGATTATAAATTCGCTTTCAGTTCCAGATGGATGTCATTTTAATTGTTAAGCTAACAGTTGTTAAATGATGTTGGAGAAAGTCTAGGTTTTTTTAAATGTAGGTAAAAAATATTTATATGTAGGAAAAATCACTGATGTATTTTCCATTTCTTTTATCATATAAATAACCTTTTGTAACCTAGTGTAAAATTAGTTACCAGTCGAGTTTTACAGGGCCAATGTAATAGAAATTATGTAATCATTAACCAGGATTTTTAATGCAAATATTTGTTTCTGACAAATTATTAAAATATATACTGTATTAAAAAACAAACTCTTTAAAAGATAGTTTGCAAATATTTTATTTTAGCTACAAATAAAAAAAACCCTAGACTTTATTTTTTGGCCTAAGGCATTATATATTAATTGCTTAAGGCAATGTTGGTGTGATGTTCGTTGATAATATAGAAGGGTTAAAACCAAATAAATATTGTATGGGGTTCGATAAATGTCAAATTTAGTAGTTTTTTACAATAAAAAAATCATATTAAGATAGCAAATAAATTAAAATAATGTTTAATTTTAGAATCTAATCCAGTAAGTTATATGGTAGTACTGAAGGTAAAGTGCAATGGTATCAGTAAAATATTTTACAATCACTTAAAAACACTTGAATTTATTTTTACCTTCTACCTACCCTGCTATAGGGGACAAAAACATTGAATCTCATCTCATCATCTAAAAAAACACTAAATAATTCTAATTCTTGTTATCCAAATTGACAAAATTCTTGAATACAATTCATTCTTTTGAATGGAAATCAAACTCACTGTAATACAATGACCTTAACAGGTACACCTTCCATATACCCAACTTGCCATAGACTTTATGTAAAAAAAAAATATTTTTTTTCCATTTTCTCTAAATTGTATCTAAAATAAACTAAGTGAATTGAATATTTATTATCGAACCCCCTACTACTTTCTAGACGGAAAGTGCTTGTATCAAACATATATTATATAATACACAGGTACAATCACAGAGAAAGAGAGAGAGAGAGAAGCAATAGAACGAAGTATGTTTATAAAATTATACAAGTAACTACAGAGTTAAAAGAATGTTAGGCGTGACATTGTTACGGGCGGGTAGAAACTCTGATTTTTTTTATATTGGAATAATGATTAAAAAATAATAATGATATGAATACTTTTTATTTTTCTTTTTTTTATGATTTTGCTCAGTTTTTGCTATTGTATGAATGAAGTACTTAATGTTTTTATTATTATTTTTAATTATTATACGACGTCTTATAAACGAACAAAATAAAACAATATTCAAGAATACTCATACTCAGAAACCGAGCGTTAAAAACGCCGCGTTCCACCCGCCCGTACACCGTCCTAAACTGTTCAGTCTAAAATTATCCATGCAAGCAATATATCTTATTTCTATTATCTATTGTAATCGTGTTTCTACTGTAATCGAGTTTGCGAATCGATTTAATAGTCGTCGAGGTCGACGTCGTCCAGCGGTTCGTCTAGCTGAAGCGATTGAAAGTCCACCTTGTAACGTAATATACCTATTCGATTTAAATTTATTTACGATTTATACCGAATGATATATATAAGAATCGATTGTATAAACGAATGGACATTATTATAGAATTAAGTAATAAATCGATTATATGTTATTGATATGGTAACGAGTTTTGATAGTTATAATCGAGATTAATTGATATCGATAATATGAATAATTTATGTTATCGATGTTTCGTATCCAACGGCATCCGAGCAGCAAGAAAAAGAGAAAGATAAAATTAGTATTTTGTTTTCAAATTCAAAGTGCGCTGGGAAGCTTTTGGATTTTTCTTTTTTTTTTTGGAGTCACACTTGCCAATAGTTATTTAAATAATGCCATAAGCATTTAAATTATACGATAAATAACACCATTAGAAACAAAACATTTCAAAAATAACATGATAATTTAAATAAAAATGTATAACATAAAAGAAAATAACCACACAAAATTTCACCAAACGTTTATGCAACTTCCGTGCCCGAAAAAAAACAGCACAGACTTCTGTCAAATTTGAAATTTCAAGTCTTTTAAATCTGTATTAATAAATAAAAAGTATTTAAAAAAAGCAATATAAATAACAAATGCAAGGTCCTTTACTAGTTAAAATAGCTTCAACCTAGCCATTACGGGGCAAGTGTGTCCATACAAACTCCCAGAACACTTCTAGCTTACAGTTTGAAAAAACATTAGCATATATATAAACAAGTAAATAAATAAACAATAACAATTGCTCTTTAAGCTAACAGAAATTAACATAAAATTAATACAAAAAAAATTTGTATTCATTTTATGTTACTTTCTATTACCTTAAACAGCAATATATAATATAATATATAGATAGATAATTATGACCAAATAAATAGATAAAATGTTACCCTGAGTCAGTATAAAAGTGACCTAATCCAAATAAAAAAGGAAAAAATAGAAAACATTCCATGAAACAATTCCACAAAATTATTGTTTTGTTTTTTTTAGGAGATTATTCAATGGCAATCTTATGATTATTAAATAACGACAGCACTAATTAAACTATAATATTTTATTAACGTTAATAAATCTTTCGTTTCGTTTCGTAAAAGATAAGACTATGTTATATAATGTTTAAATCAGATCACCTTTACACAATACAAAACGCCCTTATTCAACCTGAATATAACCCACCCCTTTCGCCAATAAAACAAATAATCTAAGGGTAACGTCGAATAAACCAAAGGATAAAATAGTCAGTCCAATTACCAAAATATAACCCCTCATTCTTGCTGGGGGGTTATGTTTTTAGGGTTTGTCTAAACAAACCCCCAAAGGGTAACCCCGAATAAGTTAGATAATGCGAAAACAACGGCAAAAGTAAATAAATAATCCAACTCACCGCCAATTCCACCAAATCCGCGCACGAACTGGCTACCCTCCTGACTCTTGTCCGTTATAATTTCGAGAGTCGCACCAAACGACTTGTAATTATTCGCCAGCCACTCTAACAACGGCTGACATTCTACCAATTCGAGTTCTACGCCACTCTGAATGGGGAAAAAACGATTAAATAAACATTGTACACTAAGATTATATACGCGTTCTATAGCTAGTTGAGAGTTTGATTACCTCACGGGGGTATGAATTATGTTCCGCTTAAACAAAGTGCAGCGTTCAGCTCCGCCACTCAACAGGCTCTATGTCTCTAAGTTAAACGGAGAGTGAAAAAATCTATTTACTATTTCACAAAAAACATTTTTTTTATAAGTTTAAGCCCTTAAAATTTACCGCGGTGTTATTCAACACCGCACTATATCTAATCAAAGTTAAAACATCATAATTTTTTCTCTTAGTTATATTTCTGTACAGCTTCAGGTTGAACTCCGCATAAAGATAAATAGGTACGTAACGTAATGTCCATGGATCAAACTCGTTACGTTACATTATATTTGTACGTTTGGTAATTAAAAAAAAACAACATACTTCTTTATCAGTAAAATGTGACTTGTCCTTTTCTTGTTCGGGAGTGAGATGCAAAATAGTTTCTTGATTGGTTGCATGAGATTTCAGTACGTATCTATAAATTAAAAAAATATAATATTGAATATAAAGTATTGTT
>DVQM01000807.1:0-14396 GCA_018231645.1 Heliconius ricini
TATATATATGTGGTAAAAAAATATATATATTATATTAAAAAAATATATATACATATTTCTTTTATTATAGTATAAAACAACTCTAATAGGTTCTACTTTACAGCAATTGTAATTAAAATATATCCATTTTAATAATTTTATAAATCAAAATCTTATTTCTTGAAATTGAGTAATATCGGTAATAATACTAGTAACGGCTGTATGAATTTAAATTGTTAGAGAAAAGGGCTCATTGCTTTCTACATGAAACATCGATTGAACATAAAGGTGTTAGAAATTACATCTTTATAGACTTTCACTAAAATTTGTAAAAGGGTAAGCAAATCCTAGGCTTCGTACGTGCAAGTTGCTGGTAGAAAGCCGACAGCACCGTAGGTGCGGGATCACAAATCATCTCGGTGCTACGCCTAGCTCGCTACAGAAAACACACGGACGGAAACACTATTTTTGTATTGTTAATAGAAAAATTAAATTCTATTAAGTTATATATATTTTAATTTAATTTTTATATATTTTCTAAATAAAAATCATTATACTTAATTGCGTTTTTTTAATAAAAAATAAATGGATTTGTAGTAGAAATAATTTGGTTATACCAATTTACTACATAAATGTCGATAATGTGAATGACACTACATACATAAAATATGAAAAACAACAATTATAATTTTAATAACAAAATAAATTGACATTAGCAGCGTTAATTTCCGTCATTCAACATAAAATACATAAAAATATCCCGAAAATTGGGCAGAAAGTGGTGAACGTACTGTTTTGGTATAGTACCCCAAAACAGTGAGAACTATTTTTTATAAACAATAACAAACCGTGTATCCACTCAACAAGCAACTAAAGTAGGAAACAGGTTAGGAAGTACGAAAAATAGGGTCTACATTTAGTGGGCGGCCGTTATGTGCCCTTTATAGAGAGATACTGGTACAGATGAGCTTGAAGATTTGTGAACACATTAGATGAGCAATTAAGATAAACAACGTATAGGATTTTTAGTTCATCGTTAATAAGGTGCTTCTATCGATCAGTTGTAGCTTTTTAAGCACATTTCTATTTTTTATGACTTGATTTTGACTTTTTTATATCTTTCTATTTGCGACTTCATGCTTTTTCCGGCAAAGCAAATTTGCCTTAGATTATGCTTTTCAATATTAATTGACATAAAATATAAGTAAATAAATGAATTACATTAACTATAACAGTGTGGGTTAAAATTTATACCTTTAGGTACAACGTCCCTACAATTTTTATTATTTACAGTAACATAGGGAAGTATAATTTTAGATACAAAAGATACTTAAAATGTAAGAATTAGGTGTAAAGTTAACTATTATCGATATAATGTGATATTGACAGATCATAAAGCTTCAAAAATTTTAAAACGTGTTAAAATGGGTAAAAGTGTTTGATGGGAAGTGTACTAAGTCAGAAAATTATAAATAAGTTTTAATATTTCCAGGAAAAAAAGGAAAAAAATAATGTATTAAGTACTTAACATATGCCGAGCTTGACTGGTTGGTGGCGATTTCATTTTATAAAATTGTATTTCATATAAACCTAACATATAGCAGGGTCGGCGGAGAGACCTAACGGCTTGATAATCAATGTCCACTGTTTGTTAGAGCAAGGAAAAGAAAATATTTTTATATATTCTCATTCATTCCCTTGAGTCGCAATATAACACATAACATTCACGTTTACAGTTGACACTATGCCACTAAGCAACGGCGAGTATAATATTCTTGAGGCATTTCGGGTATAGTGGTGGGACTCAACGCCGCGCTTTGCTATTGTTACGAGCGATTAAAATGAAAATATTAAATATTTCATTATCTCGAATGGAAATTGAACTCACAACTGTCTCCCACTTGTACCACGACGGCCTCACATTTTCATTTTATTTACCTTTCAAATATAATTAATACTACTCAAATTGGTACTCATAATATATAACAGATTAATATATTCTCACGAGGCTTCCCTTTTTTATATCATCAACAAAGAATAATACCCGTTTAAATACTGAAGTAACTTTCATTAAGTCACCATTAATGCTATTTAGTATAACTTAATCCTCACTTAATAAACATTTTCGAAACGAGATCCCGCCTACGCGTGTCGTCTGGTTCACCGTCGAAAATAATTCAGACCTTAACACCTACTAATTCACATTAAATACATTCAACTTGTTTGTAGAACGAAAGGATCTGTTACCTTGGTACAGAAATGTCAATATAAATCGTTATTTATTAGCAAGTTTGGATAACAATTATATAGGTTCATGTTAAGCATGTATGACAGGTTGTGGGTTCAATTCCCACTCGAGTAAATGTAATATTTAATATTCTCAATTCCTCGCACTAGTAACGATGCAAGGCTCGGCGTTGAGTTCCGCTCCTCAACTCGCTTTGTTTATAGAATTCGGTGGGTAATGGAAAACGGAAGTATCGTAACATTAGGTCCCTGGGAACCTCGGAACCTCTCCCAATTTCCCTCACTTAATCCTGCTACGCGCGGGTTACAAAATATTTAATGTGAAGCTAACAAAAGTTAAGCATCTTTATGAGTCGTTATTAAATGTAATACATCAAGTATTAAGTACATTAAGTGTTAGTAAATTATGATATATTGAGTATTCTGAGTGTATTTCTCAATTTTTTAATGAAGTGGACATAAGTCTTATTAACGGTTTCGATTCTGTTTTCGCTGAATAGCAAATCAGGTAAACCAAAAGATACAACTTTTAAATTAAATTAAGTGTAATATCGTCGGCTTAGAATGAAAACCTGCTAACACCGTATTAAGAAAATTGTCAAGAGAGACAAAAATTTTTATAAACTATGAGTATATTATCTACGTAGAAAGATTTTAAATATTTCGAAAATTGATTTGTATTCTCTACTACCTGTATATAATAGTAAATATTTAAATTAAAAATCGGCTTCACGCTGTATCCCGCACACTGCAAGGTAGGGAGATGGAACCTAGTGTTAAGCCACTCCGTTCTCTACTTTCTGCCGAATTTTGGTTACATCGCGTGTTAAGTGGCAGAATACAACGTCGCGCTTTGTCTCGACACTGGAGCGAACAAATGGATACATAATTTTAAGTAAATATTTCATCGAGTGAGGATTGAACCCACAACCAGTCGGTTTTACAGTCACACTTTGTGCCCTTGCACCACGACTGGCCTATTAATAAATATTTATTTAGTATACAAATCACGGCGTTGAGTTCCACTGCTCTACATGCAATATTTAAAAAGTTGAGGCATATGCCACCTCTCTCTCTCTATGTGGAAAATCCATATTTCGTGTAACATAGTCTATCGTGTGAAATAACGCATCAACTAATTAGTGGATGAGCGTCCATCATTTAAATATACGAGTGTGTCGGTCTCTATGAAACATTATTTTTACTGTTTCAAGAATATATTTCATTGTCAATCTCGCTAGCGTATTGCATCGGAACCGGAACGTAACTGTTGTTGGTATCTAACGGTATATTCGTTTGCAGTACTTTTTCTTCGTGCTCTCTAAGATCTGTAGCAACGGTACTAAGTGCAAATTTACTAGATGCCAGTCTTACTATACTACTGTAGTTGCGTTTTGTATTTTATCATGCTTCGTAATAAGTCAGAGTAGCTACTCATGTTTTAGTATCTCTTTTTAGAGTTAAGTAAAATATTAAGTTGAAGGAGTTATAACTATCAATTAATTTCTAATCCATTATTGAAGAAATCTCCGTTTAATGCAGCTATTATTTTAAGTGAAAACCGAATGACAAAACATATTTTACAAATAAATAAAATATATTTTTATCTCTAAAACGTCCGAGAATCTAGTATATTTAAATAAAAAAAACGACTAAACTTTCTTTGCTTTTTGAACTTAAAAAAGTTTCTGTTATGTTGTGTGTGTTGTTTAGCGTTTTTAAAAAGCTTCATTTAAAGTATTCATAATTTTTAAAATCTCTTAAACGTAAACAATCATAGTTTGAAACAAGTAGTAGCTCCACAATTTGAGTGCATCCACTGGATCACGTCCATTGTGAATAGAAAATAGCGTGTTTTGTTGAAATCATCAGTTATTTTGAACTGTTTAGATGACACATAAAATTTAAATAGGTACTTAAGTGCAATTTAAAGTTTAGTTCTATACAACATTATAATGCTTAACGTGAACTATCTTAAAGAAATTATTATTTATAAAACGAATTCTTATTTGAATTTATTAATGTTTTTTCATATATCCTGCCTCAGATTAAGGCTATCGCGGCGATGTGAAACAGCGGTACTGACTATGATTGCAATTAATTATTTTCACTTCTCCGCTTCACTAGTCAAAATACGACGTTTAGTTCCGCCACTTCACAAGCAATATCGACGCATCACAACATTCGGGCGGAAAGCGAAGCACGGATTGTCTTAACACTATTTAGGGGAAACTACTTAAGGGAATTCCCTTTGGACAATGCATAATGTTAAGAAATGAACGATAACCTGCCTGACTGCATAAACTATATTAATATTTACATTAACGTTCGCGCTGAGATCAATTCGTAAACAACGTATCGTTTATCAAAATTGGTTAACTGGTTAGCAGTTACAGGAGTACAAAAGAACAGACATATACACTTACTTAAAGAACAGACTTACGTACGTACGAGGTAAAAACACAACTCTCCCTCCTTTAGAGCTTCGCCGCTGACGGACAATAAACTCCCAAAGCGAATCCAGGCGGGCTTCTAATAGTATACAACTGAGCTTAAAGAATTCTTATTTGTTTTCCCTGTTATACCAGACTCAATGTTTACCGTAACTGCTAGAGCTATGAAGAAATTTAATGTGATCATAAAGTCGTATTACAATTACTTCTATGGTCGTCAGTAAAATCCTATATACTCAAATGGGAAATGTAGTTAAAACGGGAGTACAGGGAAAATTTATAATATTTTATTCCAAAGTAAGCTGTAATCAACTGTGACTGACAAGAAAATTAAGAACATGTCAGTGACAAGGAAGTGGATTAGGAATTAATGGACAAGGAAAATGAAAACAATATTAAACAAGAGTCCACGACTACCACTGGTACAGTCAGATTGCCTTACAATTTTACCAAGATTGCATCAAATGAAATAAAATAAACACCGACTGCAATTTAAAAAATATTAGAATCACTATCCAAAAACCATTTTAAACAGTTAAGACGAAGAAATATTACACTAGTACATAAAATAAGCGTTTTAGTCGCGATAAACCTAATTAGCGATAGCTTACGTCACGTTCAATCATAATTTATATCATAGTTGAGCAAACAACCGTTGTAGTAGGATTTGTAAACGGGACATTATGTGTATTTATATTGTTTTATTAGTTGTAAGTTTAGCCAATGTTGTTGAATCCAAATCAAAGTCCGATGTTCTAGAGTCTAGAGTAGTCAACGGAGAACATGTATCAATAACAAATTTTGCTCATTCATGTTTTTTATTAGTAAATGAGCCTCATGGTAGTTTTGTTTGTGGAGCTTCAGTGATAACTCAAAATGTGCTACTCACTGCGGCACATTGTATTGATTCATGCGGCAGGAGATGTGCAGACGCAGCAGTGTATGTCGGCAATGAAAACAGAAGAAGAGGGAAAAGAATGAATATTGCAGCTACGAAAATACATGAAAAGTATATATCGAGTCAAATAAGTAACGATATTGGCATTATTCTACTAGATAGCAATCTTTCTCTGAGCAAGTATATTATGAGAGTGGCTTTAATGAGAAAACCTCCAAGAGAAAAAAATGGTGTTATTGCTGGTTGGGGACTAATTGATGTAAGTTTGTCCGTAGCGATATTTAAGAACATACTCTAATAATAAATAGAATTTAAAATAGCTAGCTAATTAAAGCCACAATCGTGCAATCTAACAGGAGAAAATTGCGGACTACTACATATATGTATATGTACATATATTATATAAGATAAACTTATTTTTTTTCTCAGTTTATGGTCCTAAAGCTTACAATATTGAAGATATATGTTTAATAATTAAGATTATTCTAGGATAGAAAACAACCTTAATTAATTGAAATAGATAATTAGATATTCTACCCTTAATTAAAAACACATAACTTTGATTTACACAGTATATCAACGTTATGTTGCAAATTTTAGGAACTGCTTAGCGTATCAACGGATAAGCTGCATTATGCTACGCAAAGAATATGGAGCCATAAAGATTGCATTAGAAAGATATCAAATTTACCAGATGGTACACTGTGTGCAGGAGACATGGAAGAACAAAAATACGCTTCAGAGTAAGTTAAATGAAAATCCCAAAAAAACATCCAAAGCTCTCATGTATAAATATTCCAAAATTACAGAGTAAAATTAGCAGACTGGGTTTTCTTATCTTTTAGATTTTTATTAAAAACTGCTGATTCCTTTTAATACTAAGATTATTTTGAAATACTTAGTAAAATATATTTATTTAGTAATTTCCGCACTTTTTTTTCTATTTATGTTCCGAGAACACAAATTGTTTTCCATTTACGGAAAAAAACAATACACATGTAGTCCGCTAATTTTTTTTTTACTTTTTTTTATTTTATTTCTATTGTTATACTTTTATATTAATGATTCCTTATTATTTTCAAAAAAATATGCAAGTACTTTTTCAAATACATTTTTATCACACCTAAAATACTTTCTTTTATGCCACTTATTGAAAATACTAGGGCAAGACTAATTTATACGATAAGTTACGAAAGTATTTATCGAGTTTGAGCTTGTAATAAAACATGAGTTAAGGAGTTTTTGACACAGATTTCTTAAAAAAATCACCCTTTTCTATTGATTCCTCTTAACATATGCTATTCAATTCTCCCGGTTACTAGACCTGACGATGGAACTGAAAGAAGACTGATAGAACTCTAAGCTAACTTACTAATTAATATTTTTTTTGTAATTGCCAATTTCAGAGGAGATTCCGGCAGTGCCTTAGTTATAAAGAACTATATACAAGTCGGCATAGTGTCTTATAAGAGGCCTGATGTGTCGGTTGCATTAGTTGTATACACAGATGTCTCATATTTCTACGATTGGATCAAACAAACGTCAAGGAAAATGTACTGTAACTATTTTGGATTAAAGTAATAAAAAGTATTTTTTTGTTTTATTGTTGTTTTAAGTTTATACACGGATTTCTGATCGTCCGGACCACCGCGACCAGTTGTATTAAATATATATGTAAATAAGTATAAACAATATATTACGGTCAAAGGTCGATATCAAACTAGTTTATCCTAGGTTTGGCCAAAATCTTCTGGTAAACTCCGAAATAAATTCCATTAACACAGGCTTTTGACTTACATAAATGTTTAAGTCAAACCTAAAAGTTTTTTGTACCTTTTCAGTTAAATGTCGAACGAAAAATAATCTATTTTGGGCTTTGCCAAATCGACCCTAAAAGCAAATGAGTGGCTCGGTCGAACTTGAATCTATTTTCGTGATATCAATTCAAACAAGCATTTTTTTTTAATTTCGAAGACGTACCCAACGACGTATCAGCTGCCTCTTACAGAAATCAATGCAAAAGCTTCTATTGAGAGATTCTATGCTTTTGAGGGACTTAGGGCTTATAAAAACCACTATAATAAGAAAACCGCTGCAATAAAAAATAGCCATTAAAATTATCTGAATGTAAAAGATATAACGTATTGCGCAATTCTAATTGTTATGACGATATTTAGTCGATTAATTGCAGAGTCAATAGCGCCTTGCTTTACTCTGTGGCCAGAGTATGATTCACTGAATCAAGGGAAGCATTACACATCGTGTCACACCTGTGACCACCTCAGGCGCAATCTAATGCAGGTATTTGTCGAAGCAACCGTACACCGAAAGCACCTGCACCAGCCAGGACCCCAAAATCACCGTCAAAATTAGAGAAATATAAAAACAAAAAACAAGCCTTGCGCTAAAACAAGTTAGGGATTCTGAAATAAGTATACCAGTTTATTAATTTTATTGCTTTTTTAAACTGGGCACTTGAGTAAATCTATAAAACAGTAAAAAAAAAATGCTTATACACGCACATCTTCTGAACGGCTTATACGGATCCCGATTAAACTTTTTATATTATATTATTTATTCCTGTTACGTATGAAAAAGATAAGGAAAAATTATTCATATTTTACGAAAATATATTAGAATGGAAATGGAATGGAATGTTTAAGTTTGGAAGGAAAGAGCAAAAGATGTAGAATGGTCGTTTTTTATATAGTCTCCCTATTTATTGTTATTGTAACACCGTACAAATATAAGATATAACTTATTAATGAGACGTGCTTAAACGATATTCATATAACTTACTAGGTTACATTTCCGGCGGATACCATAAAAAGAACATTGTATGAGTCAGTCAGTCATATGTATTTTTATAAAAAAAAAGAAACAAACGTTCAATAACCTAATTTCATTGATCGCTGACTCGTGTTTGATACAATATATATAAATATACATATATCATTAACATTAGTATCAATAAATATGTAAATGTATTTCAAATATAATTTTCGTCAACTTATATCGTATCATAAATAACTTTGTGACTTAAATTAATTACATTTAAAAACGTTAATTTATTTTCACTATAAAACGGTCTATAGAGCGGTTTTATTGACTACTTTCGACTACCAATTAAGAAACTAAATTAGCGATTTAAGGATGTTACGGTTGTTGATTTTTATTTTATACGTCTCAACGTGTTTCGGTTTGTCAAAATCGAATGGGACCGAAGGTAGGATTGTAAAAGGGTATAAAGTGGAAATGTATAGATATCCACATTCAGGGTTTATGCATTTTCGAAAATATATTCCGACGGCTTGCGGTTCCTCCCTGTTCATGGTCCAGGCGGTGATAACTGCTGCCCACTGCTTTGACGAAATTAACTATAATAATGGCGATATCAATATCTTTTTTGGTGCGTCAATACCTTTACACGCTACAATTGTAAGAAATATTGCAAATTTTCACATCCATCCGAAATATAAAGCCGAAAAGGGTCAATATAATCTTGGTATTGGTTTTCTTAATGCACCAGTACCTTTAACCGATTTTATAAATAAAATACCGATTGCGACGAAAACTCCACTGGTTAATGAGGCCCTGTATACTAGTGGATGGGGAAAGCAAGTGGTAAGTAAAAACAGGTATAATTATACATTTCTGATTGCTTATCCTACAAAAATGGTTTTAATTGTTATGTATTTTAATATTGAAACTTATAATTTAGTATTTGGCTTTTGACTTAATTTTATGATTTATAGTCGTCGTAATCGTCAGTCTTAAGTGATACTTGATTGAAATAGACGGCCGTAGTACTATTAAAAGTTTAAAATCCTTGTCTTTTTAAATAATGCACATATTATGGCCGTGGCCAGTCGTGGCGCAGAGGCGCAAAGTGTGACTGCAATCGACGTTGTGGGTACGAACCCCACTCGAGGACATGAAATATTTATTTTAAATTATATTTTCATTTCTTTGCTCTGGTGTCGAAACAAAGCGTTGATTTCCGCCACTCAACACGCAATGCCTCCAGATGTTTGGCGGAAAGTGGGGAATGGAGTGTCTTAACACTAGGTTCCCTTTAACTACTCTGCTGTATGCGGAATACAGCCTGAAGCTGATTTTAGATATTACGGCAACGTAATGTAGTACCAGACTAGCATCACCATATATCACCATAATGGGTAGAATATAGGGAACATGATAACATATATTTTTTTTAATTTATATATTTTTTTTTCAAACCAGTTACACATGTTACTAATATTCAAAAAATATATCTCAGAAATTTAAATATCACTAAAGCATTAATTAAATCCTAATCTTTCAGCCTGAAAAGCTTCCTGACTACAGCGATTTAAGACATTTGAAAGCGTCCAAACAAAGAGTCATTTCTCTCCGAGACTGTGAAGGTTACACTGGATTGAAAATGTCATCAGCTTACTGGTGCACGTCATCTATTAATGGCTATCATTATCAGTATGTAACTAACTACATAGACAGATTTAGGTATAAACAATAAAACCAGTAAACGGGACGGCAGTGGACTCGGTTCCTACTCGACAGAATGAAATATTTAACATCTTCATTTCCCCGCTGCATTAATGAGACAAAGCGCGGCGTTGAAATCCGCCAACAGGCAACACCTCACTCGACAGAAAGTGTGGAAAGGAAATATCTTAATAGGGAACGATGTGTATTAGCACTAGGTTCTCTTATTCTCTCTGCCTACTCTGCTATGTGTGAGATCATACAAAATTAAACTGATAATATAAACTAAGCCCGTATATCGTTTTTTTCATATATACAATTTGTATTATTTGATTTTGCACCTATAACACTATTTCTTGAAAAACATTTCTTGTTAACGTCATAAAAAAATAAAAGCTTAAAATATTGTAATATTATAGCGGAGATGCGGGCAATGGGCTTATCTCTAAAGACAAATTCTTAGTAGGAGTCGTCTCCTACATGATCGACGACATCACTATCTACTCTGACGTTACTAGAGAAGTTAAATGGATAAAAAAAGCTATAAAATCACTTTATAAGGAATACTGTGAAGAAAAGTGATAGATATATGCCGCTTACGTTACTATATTATATTAAAGTATTATTTCATAATTTACTTTGTGATTTTGATAAAATTAAGTTGGTAACTATTATCTTTTTTTATTTTCTTGATTTGCTTGGTAAGTGTCTTCCTTAGGTTTTTCTAAGCTTATATTTTATTCGTATTTTGTAAATTTAAGAACGTTATTTTTAGGGAAGTCATAGCGCAGGGGCACAAACGTGGGACTGTAAACGCGAAAGGTTGTGGGTTCGATTCCCACTTGAGGAAATTTTTATTTTTTGCTTTGTGGCGAGGCACGCAACATCTCCAGAATCCAGCGAAAAGTGGGGAGCAGAATGTCTTAACATTAGGTTATTGTCTGAAAAATATTAGAAGCCTTACCCTGGCCCACTTTAAGCCGAGAGCCGACTTTATTATTGTACCACGACACAATTTAATTTTATTACATTCACACAAGCGACGTCCCTATAAGGAACCATAATATAAAAAGTACTAATTTGAAGATACCGCTTGATCCACTATCGATACAAGGCAGTACAGTTTATATAGTCTACAGTCTACAGCACACTTTCGCGAAGGAAGGCCCCGCATTATAATGAGATGATAAGCGCCTGCGGGGATTCTTCCGCAACATGCACTTGTTAGTTTGCTCCGTTAAAACGTTTAGTTTATGCAACAGTAAATATGTTGGGCGGTATAGTGCTCGAATATATGTGACTCGAATTGCCACTTACCTAGTATTTATCACTTTTAACTGTATTTTAGATTTAGATTGTGAGTTTGCAGGTATTCATTTTGATATATTTTTTGTTTTTCCTGTTTAAAATTATTAAATTTAAATCGTGTTGCACAGCTGCATACATAAGGAAAATGTTGTAAAGGCGACTGGTTGTGGATTCAACTTCCACTCGAGTATAAATAATATTATCAAAACAAAGTGCGATGTTAAGTTCCGCCACTCAACACAGAATTCTTCCAGAATTCAGCGGAACCGGAAGTGCCTTCTTCATATACATACGTGTATACATAGAAAAATTATAACCTATAGTTATTTCTTTTTAAAGTAGAATATATAACGATATACACGAATTTTAAATATAATAGATTTAAATAAATTAAATATATAATAAACATAAGACACTGAAACCCAGTGTAGAAACCAAAAATAAAAAACCAAATACAAAACATCGAGTTTCACATCAATAAATCAATAATAAGAAACTACTCGTATATCTCCATTTGTTACGAAGTTTAAATAAGGCATCACGGCGTGTCTTCTTGAACGCTAACCTGTATTGTTCCCTATAAGCCGGTCCCTCGAGATGCACTGCCTCGGGAAGCACACATTTGGAAGGAAGGAAGTGATGACCAAATAAATGGTACTCACGTCTATTTTAAGAGTACCGCTTCTGAAACCCTTTAAAGATTTTATTATTTCATATTTGAGGCCGGTCGTGGCGCAGAAGCACAAAGTGTAACTGCAAAATCGAATGGTTGTGAGTTCGGACCCCACTCGAGGAAGTGAAATATTTATTTACATTTATATTGTCATTTCTTTGCTCTGGTGTCGAGGCAAAGCGAGGGCGTTGAGTTCCTTCACTCGGCGGAATCCAGAATTCGGCGGAAAGTGGGGAACGGAGTGCCAACCCTGCTGTGTGCGGGATACATCGTGAAGCTGGTTTTTGATTTATCAGTCGTTGCCTGCTGCTTTGGTTGCTAGAACACGTGAAATAGAAAACTCCACATTTTACCATTTCCGTAGATTTTTCGACGAATACTTTTATCCCCCTACATTCTATGATTCTGTATTTCAAATTTCAACTATCTAAGTTCAATAGTTTTGTCTGAGCGTTTTCTGTCGGTCAAGGAAGAGTTTTCTATATTATTTAGATTATTTGCACTTACATTAAAAGGATAAGATTCTGTTCTGTTTAGGCTGATGTGCGACTGCATCTAATGTAAACGTGATTATTGATTTTAAACAATTTTTTTAAAAGCACAACGTTGATTTCTGCTTCACGACGCTAAATATTTCAAATAAAGTGGGAAGTGGAATATCTCAAGTGTAGATTCTCACTGCCTGCCGTCCAATATGAGGAAAATTTGTGAAGTTCCTTTATGAATTAATGGCAGACGACAGAGGTGATGTTTGATAATATTTCATGTTAAAATACTAAATAAATTAATCTAATTTAAAAAATAACTTTCGCAGCTTATGAAATATATTTCTTTAACAACTTCCTTCAAGCCGTTGGAAAATTCCTCTAAAAGTGGGAAACCTTGTCTGGAAAGTCTTGATCTTAACACTAGGTTTTATTAAACATGTATTAACTAAATAATAATTACCTATAATTCTTTAAAATTTAATTTTAATATTATCATGTTTATACTTTCCGCATATAAGCAATTAATATTCTCGTTACATGATTTTATATAGTCAGTAATGCAAACAACAACCCGTTACCTTCTGAATTAGGCATGTAATATTAGAAGGGTCGAATTTTAATATAACACTATTCTCTCCTGTGACATTTGGCAGTATTTTTTCCATGTTTATTATCCTCCGTGGTCATTCATATTTTTTATCCAATAACCTTCTTTTGAGTACTTTGATTGTTTTGTTGTTTCATGGTAATTCTTTTTGTACTCATATAAAAAGCTTGAAACGCCATTAACTCAACTAGAAAGCTGGAAACGCTTTCTTATTACGCTATCAAAGAACAGAACTTAACTGAATTTATGTTCATTTTTGTCAAGGAATACATAATACTTGACCAACGTTTTCAAGTTATAAGAACCACTGTTAATTAGTCATCCCCATTGAATGAAAGCAATGACTTTTGGTTATCATAAGACTGTGAATATGTCAACTGCTCTGCTGAAAGACGTTTTCATAAAAATTCTCTTGTTGCTTGACAGCAACAATGGATAATCAAATCATGAGATTTATCTTGTGTTTAGATAGTCATAGTAGGTAGGGTATATGGTGTGTGAATGTAAACGTGACTGGTTGTGGGTTCGAGGAAATGAAATATTTATTTATATTTCCATTTCTCCGCTCTAGTGTGGAGGCAAAGCACGACGTTGAGTTCAGCCACTCAGCACTCAATGCTTCCAGAATTTGGCGGGAAGTGGGGAACGGAGTGTCTTAACACGAGTTCCCCACTTTCCGCTTTTCCACTTTTCCTTATAATGAAAATGTTAGTTAATATATTTCCAAAGAAAAAAATATTTTTAATATTTTTCTTTATCTTAACATTCGTCCCTACTTTACACCCATATAAACCAGCGACTTCTCGTTAGACCTTCAAAGCTTGACAGGTGTCTATAGCCAGTATAGGTGACTATTGAATAGTTGGGAATAAGTAGTAACTCAATCGTTAACACGTACCAATAAATCGATTGAAGAAATCGTGAAAGTTAACTCTTTTAATGAATAGGTTTGAAAATTATGTTAGAAAAATTAAAAATTTAAGTTGTTTTTTATTTTATGAAACGCGTGGTTCTACTACAGAAAGTACTTTTTTCGAGATTTTTGATGATTGAAATTTAGGTATGAAGGAAAATGTAAAATGTTCTTAATAACCTGAAGATAGTATTTATCATGGTTTTAATTAAGTAATGGCGTAAACAAAAAAAACATATATATTATTTTGGACATCTAAGCGTAAGTAGTCGTTATTTTATAAAAAAACAATACTTCTACTTATACTTTCCGCATATAAGCAATATATATATATATATATATATA
>DVQM01000808.1:0-14392 GCA_018231645.1 Heliconius ricini
CTACCCTGCTGTGTGCGGGATATAGCGTGAAGCTAATTTAATTTAATTTTTTATAAGAAAATGTTATTTTTAACTTTACATTGTTTTACAAAATTTTACTTAGAACTAAGGTATTAAGCGAGTGTTTAAACAATGTATATTTAACAATTTTACACATTACAATATATATATTTAATTTCATAACTATAAGGACAAGCTAAACATTTATAATAATGGATGGATTCGTTGGGTTCTGCCAACACGCAGCACCTTTAAATTTTCCAAAATTGGACTATAATATAACGTAAATGTAAAAGAATGAATATATTAAAATATATACAGCCATAAATTCAAATTTACACAATTTATTTACAAAACTATTGACAAGATAATAAAATATTAATTGAATAAACAAAAGTAACGGGATGTATCGTTTTTATCAACTAAATAGGTACTCGTTGCTATTTGTGCGTCTACTTCAAAGAATTATGACATAACGTGTTTATATTATATAGGGATACACTGTATATATGCATACACTTGTCGTAGACGCTAAAGGCAACTTGCATTTGTATGCAAATTCCCTCAAACTGTTAAGGGGAATCCCTCTCTTTAAATGCGCAGTGTTTTGTAAATTTATCAAAGTTTTATAGTGAGTTAATTATTTGATCTTGATCAATTTGTTATCTTCAAATATAATATTAAATTTAGAATCAGTAATGACGTAGGTATAATACGCTCAACAAATCGTGGCCGTAACGTAGTTAGCTGTAAATGGCTGCGCAGATATGATTTTATATCTTTTACTTACCGAGTGAACAATGTTAAAGAGGTCAGAAATTTTAACTTCAGGACGGGCACGACTTGTTGACCTACTGTACTATCCGAATATTTTACTATAAGCTTAGAAATTATTAGTAAAATTTAAATAAGCTATGCCATTACACTTTCACGTGTAGGTTTAGAACTACTAAACCTACACGCAAGCAACGGTAATTGGTTCAATTCCTAGGTACTTATGTTTTTTAAAGTATATTGGTTGCCCGGGCTTAGTAAGACGAAGTACAGTGTTACGATCAGTGTTTTATCACTTAATGTTTGTTAGTAGTTGAAGTTGTAGTTTATATCACTAAGTTCTTCCTAGGTAGGAACAGGGAACCTAATGCTAAGACACTCAGTTCCCCATTTTCCACTGTGACAGAACTGTACGTCGAGCTTTGCCTTGACACTAAAATGAAGAAATAGAAATATAAATTTAAATAAATATAATTTCCTCGAGTCAACCTAACTCGAGCCCACGACAAGTTGCGTTTACAGTCACACACTCCTCCTGCTCCTGCGTCTCGAATGGTCTCTGTTGGTTGCATAATTCAATAGTAATGGACAAATTTTAAATAGCGCTACCACTTATATGCTATAGCGGAAATTACAATTTTAATTATTTATGCACCGCCTCCGGTGCACATCGAGTTTTCGCAAAACCATCATCATTATTCACGAAAAAACAAGTTTTTACATATTTATTATTATTTTATCGACTGCATATCATATACTGCATATTATATGAAATGTATTATTTTGTAAAACGAAATTCAATATATTCGACCATCTCACATTCTTATTAGTAATTATACAGATAAATTAGATAATGTCTATCAATAAAATACTATTTACCTTTTTTCCACTTTAAAAGCTTTACTTCGTACTTTTTAAAGAAAACGTATAAGAATTTGAACGTAGCGGTTTTGAAGCGGTTTTTGTTCTAGGTTTTGAATTTTTTGTCTTTTAGAAATCGTCCAAGCGGTCTTACCAATTAACCAATACGTTCTTATCAAGCTACGTCGAAATTTTTATACACTTGTTACAACTTATTTATGTTGTTACCTCTGAAGGGATTTTTTTAACAACTTTCAACATTACGAAACGTCAAACGATAATTCTAAGTTATTATTTTTGGGTAGCGGATGTTTTTAAAAATCTCCCTACAGAGGATCCAGAACGATCGCGTTACACTCCGGCACCGTTCCAATGCGCCAGGATGACTTGTACTATTTAGGGATTAAAATCTAAAATCTTACAAATAAATAAGTATATGTAGATAAGATTAAGTATTTAAATAAATAGATATAAAACACATTGAAAATCCTGTTACTTATCCGTAGCTTATCGACATTAAATATAATTAAGCGTATAACAATTGTATACATGGTTAGCTAATGGGCAACAAAGGTCAGGTAGGGTCAATATGTGTGAGATGTTGAGGAAAATCGTTTTAAACAACCAAGAAATAAGAGAATAAAGTAATACTGACTTTGTTTAGGGAGAAAGAAGAGTCTTAACACTTGGTTCTCTCTGTCTGCCTTGTTATAGGTATGTAAGAGATAGGTGAAGTTTTTTTTATTAATTTATTGTGTCGCCTTTAAATTTAAAGATAAATATAATACGATTTATGGGACAGTTGTATAGAATGATGAATGTGTATTTATAAATTCACTATATTATAAAAAAATATATAATCTATACCATATATATTATATTATAAATATAAAGTTTGTTTGGTTGAACGCGCTGATCTCAGGAATTACCAGATTCAACTTTATTAACATGAAATTTGGCAGTTAGCAGCATAGCTTAGATGGAAAAGCAATACTAGAGTATCATCGAGCTGGTCTGATTATGGAGCCAGGATTTTGAATAGTAAACTGTTCAGAGATTTCAAGTTCGACTCGACGGTTGGTTAGTTATGGCAACGTGTAATTAGACGTGTCAAAGGGTCCTTTAGATAATTTATTAAATTATCTAAAGGATACAGACACAGTACAGTTTAACACAGTAGACTAAGCGAACATTTATGAAAGAAATTGTAATATAATATAAACTAGAGTTCATTACAGCTGGTACTTTTATTTGCGGCTCATCAACATAAGTACTTATTCGAACCGGTTTTGTCACCATATTCATTGTGGGAAATGAGAAGGATTTGCTTTATTTGTAGCATAGAAAAGGATATTTGGTTACTTATTTTATTTTTATAAACTACTCAGCTTAAACGCTGTTGTGGCTCCGTGGGAGTTGTGAAGGTCACCATAACTAACACGTAATGCTACTTTTCTTTAATTATAGATATCAAAAATCTTACAATATACCTTCGTTTAGCACTGGTTATCGGTGTAATCACACCGAAAAACAAATTATTTATAAAATGTAGTTTATTATTTATGCCATTTTCGCATTTAATACGCATTTTTTTTTAATTCGGGCGAAAAGTGGCGAGCTTCTATTTATGCAAAGGAGATACATTAAACTTAATATAGATTCAAAAATGCATATTATTATAACGTATAAATTTAGGCCTACAATTGCAAATACATTGTACAGCCATCGTTGTACAGCCTAGGATTTATGCTCGGAGATAGCTATAGTATTGAAAGAATTTTAAATAGATGGTTTCTCAGATGTTTCGTATCCGGGAATGGCATGTGCAAAATGTAAGCAAGCAAAAATAAATAAAATCTAATAGATAACTTACAAAGAGTAACCAATGCGGAAGAATTACATTTATTTACTTTCAGCAAGACTACGTCACGCCTTATCCCTAGAAGGATCAGTGTCCTGTAAGATACTCCATCCATTTTTGGGGGACTCAACATAGTGGTTTTTTTTGCTGGAGCAGCAAGAAAAGCAAAGAAAAACATATGTACCCAGTATGTTCGAAATTGATACGCCTAAAAATAGTTATGGTAAAAGAGTTTATTAAAAAGTTATCTTGAAATATTTTTTCTTGCTTAGGATTCCCAGAGATCAATTACGATAGTAACAAAAAATATTATCATCCGATAATTTTCTACATGATATATCATGTTTTTCCCATATTCCATTATCTTATTACCATTTAGACCTGTGAGATGGAGATTTATATCTCAATATTAGTATTAATTTAAAGATAACAGGTATAAGAAACTTTACCTTGACGTCTACACCTGATCAAACTCCGAAACATCTTAAAAGGAAATGCCTAATTATAAATACACCTTGCTGGCAATAAAATCAATCGTTATGAAAAGAAACAGACGTTTGTAATTTCTATTCTTGGTGCGCTCCTGAAGGGGCCATACAAGGAATTGTTTTAAAATTGGCCTGTTGAGTAGTGCACGTTGCTTCCACTCGCCCGGTTAAGTAGGATTAATCATATTAGAAATATTTAACTTATGTATTCAATTTAGCTCGTATACAGCTATAAATGTTTTATGATTAGATGATAAAGGGTGTATGTATGAAACTTTTTATTGCAGATAAAATTATATTACTATTGAAGATAGGTTTTTATTACTAGAAATTTTTGATGTCCTATTTTTGAATTGTACTTAAATGAATGAACTCAAAGAAGCTGCAACGCTAACACAGTTAGTGTTTAATATTTGAAATATCAAGGGCGCTCGGCACGGGTAACGAGGTTCCTGTGGTAACAAAACAGTCAAGCCACACATTTTGACTAAAGTATAGAGTTTGTGAAGTTAGAACTTTTGCATAGACTTAAGAGCTAGTAGAGATTAAAACTTGGGCCTATATAAGATGTGACAACATTTTTACACTCATCGTTTTGGCGACATGTTACATGAAAATGTTTTTGGTCGCAAACATATTTTTTTGATTATAATTGGATCTCGTGACCATTTCCTCTAGATTTGTTACTACTGTAAAAGATGCTACATATTAAAAAGTCCAATAAGTAAGCGGAAAAAAAAACATTAAACAAATGTTCATTACTAAATTTCTATGATATATTCTAAAAAAGATGTTAATATTAATCAAGTACTCTGTGAGTACTAAGTACTAAGACTCAATTAAAGAGAACGCCGGATTTGGAAAAGAATCGTCCACTATGAGCTTTTGCCAACGGGTAAAACTATCGATTTTGACCTCTTCTGCCAGCATCTGATGATGTTAAAAAAACTATTGAGAAAAAGCAGCCAAAGCTGGTAAATGGGGAGGGCGTGGTGTTCCACCATGACGACGCCAGACCACACTTATCTATAACATCTAAAGCCACGCAGCAAAAATAGAGAGAGCTCGGCTGGGATGTAGAGCTTGACTGTAAGATGCATCAATGATGCATCAATGATGCATCTTCCGTATAGTCCTGACCTTGCTCAATCAGATTTACACCTATTTCGATCATTGTAGAACTCTTCAGGAAGCATAAAGCTAACTTGTATAATCATATTTCCGAGTGGGAGAATGATTATATTTAAATTATTATTAATATGATGGGTTTGATTCCCACTTACCGGAATGACATATTTAATATTTTCATTTCCACGCTCTGATATTGAGGCAAAGCGCTGTTAAGTTCCTCCACTTAACTCAATTTAAGCGTTAAGAGTTCGGTGGAAAATGTGGAACGTAAATGATTTAATGTAAACGGAGTTCTTAACACTATGTTCCTAGGTTCCAAAATTCAGCCTATCCTGTTATGTTCAGGGTAAGCTAAAAAAAATAAAATGATCGAACCCGGAACCATTGCGTTTACTGCCGGACAATTTCCCACTGTGCCACGACGGCCTCAATACTATCAAATATATTAATACAATTAAAAATATATCAAGTTAACGCTTAAGGTTAGAAAGTTTTGATGAGGCGATCGATTTAAAGGCCGACATTTATGAGCTACGTGTACGAGGAAATAGATATACGATGTGTTTATTCGATATCAATTTTTGGTGCAGTTGGATAGTAATATATATTATTAAATTTCCTTTGTTTTTACACTCTCACTACTCTAATGTGCTCTGTTAATTTTTTATCTAATGCTATTTTGACATTGTAAGATATATTTGTACTGAGTATTTTTTTATTATATTATATTTTCAGCGTTTTAAATATATTTGGGACTAACTATACAAAAGATTTGAATTATTTTTAATCGATTTTTTAAACAATTTTAAGAACTTCACTATATACACAAAATCAGGACGCTAAGATCTCCCTCACAGGACGTCTGAACAAAAAGTCTTATTTATTTACATTTTGATTTAATTTTACATATCAAATAATTTTTGAGTTATAAACAGTTCATCGGGGCCAATTTTTTCAAATATTTTACAGAAGACTGTTTATTTAAAAGCTAATTACTTTTGAATAAACAGTCCTCTGTAAAGGTCTTGTGTATACATGTCCCATATGTGTGGTAATGGGTTATTTTTTAACAGCAAAAGTAAAAGTATTTTAAATCGTTGTAAGATCGTATTTTCCGTATATATTTTTTAGAAAGAATAAAATGAAAAAAAAAAAATAAGGTTTGTTAGAAAATAAACTAAGAATATTGATATTTTTTCGTTCATATAGATTTTTTTACAACATTATGAGCTTTCGTATTTTTATGTTTGCTTCACGTTGCATCTTGATTATCTAAAGCTAACTATATATATTGAAGTTAAAGCAGAGATAATCTAGTGTCAAGACAATCTATTCTTCGTTATCCGTCTAATTTGTGACATTAGGCATACATGGAAAGCATTACGCTGTATGTAGACATTTATATAAAAAAGCATTTTGAATTTAGTATCATAATAGTCATATTCCAGTCGTGACTAAGGGTACAAGCATGTGACGGTAAACGCTATAGGTTGTGGGTTCGATTCCCACTCACAGAACCGATACAGAACAGTTCAGTACATTACAGTTAAGCTAAATAGAAATTGACTAAAACTTTACATATGTATAAGATCACAATCTATTGAACCAATACCTTCAATGTGTAAAATACACCAAAGCTAGCTAGTTTTGGGGTCTGAAGGAAAGTGAAAACGCTTTACCGGTTAACTTAAAAGGTCATAGCTACACTATATACCAAATCTATCTGTCTGACCTAATGTAGAATAATATATATTGTACTACCATCTTTAAACAATTATTTTAAGTAGTTTTTAATGATTATGAGGCCAGTAGTGGCGCAGGGGCACAAAGTGAAATCAACTGATTGTGGGTTCGATCCCCACTCGAGGAGATGAAATATTTGCTTAAATTTATATTTCCATTTCTTCGCTCTGGTCTAGAGGCAAAGAGCGGCGTTGAGTTCTGCCACTCAACACGCAATGCCTCCAGAATTCGGAAAAAAGTGGGGAACAGTGTGTGGCAGAGAAAACCTAGTGTTAAAACACTAAGTTCCCTCTGCCTACCCTGTTGTTTGCGGGATACATCGTGAAGCTGATTTTTTGATGATTATGCTAATTTTTGTTGGTTATCAAAGTTTTTGAAATTATAGAGCCAAGGAGTCTAGCAGAAAGTGGGGAATAGAGTGTCTTATCACTATGTTACCAGGTTCCCTCTGCCTACCCTGCTATGTGCAGAAACAAGCTATAAAAAAACAGTTATTTGATACATTTCATTATTTTAAATTCCAGGATGATGCCGATCTCGGTGTTGATTACGCAAATGACGATGGTGAAGAATGGGATCCTATTGAAGATGATATCAGTTCGACAAGCCGACCCATATTGGGAGTCACTCCTTCGGCCTTCACAAGATTAGATGGGTATCGACATACTATAGTATCAGCTGTTGATCCTATTGCCGCCACAAATGAGAGACCGAGGATTTTGGACGATTGTAAGTGTAATTTTACTATAATTTATTAGTATTTTGTAAGTTCATATAATATATTGATGTATATTATTCATTAAGCAGTATGATGTGATTATACCAGAACCAAGCAAAAAAATATTTTTAACAGAATATTCTTACAAACGGAGCGTGTTCCTGCAAGTGCGGTTGTAGGTTCGATACTCATTCGGCGGAAAAGAATATTTCATTTCCTTCCGCTTTGGTAACAAGTAATGTCTTAATTAGCTTCCCTTTGGCTATATGCGTTAATATATACACGTTAACCTAAAAAAATATATTCTCCTGAGAGAAATAAACTCAATATCACAAAACCAAGTGTATACCACTATTGGGACCCATATACCCAAGTGTATACCACTATTGGGATCTATGAAAATTCTATACGGTTTATATCAGTTCTCATCTTTTAATAACTTTAATAAGCGTGTATATATATAAATATAGCGTGTTAGATATTGAAATCCAAAGATACTTTATTTACCTACATTTTAATACATTATTATAGAAAAAATATATTATTTTAACTTTGACTCTTCAGCTCATGCCACACCAGAAGAAAGAAGTTCACTGCGCAAAGGGGCAGTGGCAAACGTCGCGAGTGTAGTCAAATCTGGTAAATGTCTGATACCACAGCCCAGATGGTTCTTCGTTAGAAAATTGGCACCAGCCGCTGATACTGTGTAAGTTTGAAAGACCGTAGTTTCCGTAAGACTTCTTAGAAAATAATTAATATTATCAATATGTAGGCTCATACTCGTATGTATAAACATGCAGCTAGAAACAGTCTAGTTCGATTTATAAAAAATAAATCAGCTCCACGCTGTATTCCACATACAACAGGGTAGGCAAGGCAGGGGAACCTAAGTATTAAGACACTCCGTTCCTCACTTTATAACGGATTTTTCGAGGCCTTGCGTGTCGAGTGGTCAACACACAATGCCTCGAAAAATCAACCCTCAATGCTTTTGCTTCGGTGCCAAAGTAAACAAATGAAAATATTAAGAAATAATAATTTATTGTCTCGAGTGGGATGGAAGCCACAACCGTCGTGTTACAGTCACTTGTGCCTATGCGTCACGACGGCCTCACCTCTCTAGTTCAATAGTTTATCATTTATTAATCTCTTAATATATTTACTAAAAATCTTAACATTTCAATATTTACGTGTTATAATGACTAATTTTAAAATAATATTGACTAGCTTTACTAATTTTTTTTATTGAAAATTTCGGAATAATTACATCATTCAATTAACTACGTCTCCAATCTGATTAATATATGTCAGTGATAAAGATTTTTAGGTACTTTCAGATAACGCATAAAAAGAGTGACTTTTCTTTAACAAAACAGTTTATTTAACTTGAAGTACCCACTTTCAAAAGGTTACGACGACTTTACAAGATTTGTTATATTAGAGAGAAAGTGTTTAAGTAGTGAACGTTGCTCAATTTCCTAATACCTTTGTATGTATCAAGAGATACCTATATGGTTTGTCATATAAGTTAAACCCAAAGAGCGAGCAAGCGTGTGACGGGACTAAACGAAACAGGTTGTGGTTTCGATTCCCACTCAAAGAAATGAAATATTTATTATTTTAATTCCTCGTCCTGGTAACGACGCAAAACGCGGCGTTGAGTTACGTCATCCAACTCGCAATGCTTACTAAAAATTCAGCGGAAAGTAGGGAATAACTTTTTTCATTTTGTGAGAAAATTAAAAATGGAACCTTATAAAAAATCGTACCTCTAGACTACAATTACATTCTATTCCAATTGCAATATGTTGACATTTTACAACGTCATAATTTTATAACGTTTGTTCTGTAACTATTCATTCATTTCTGCAGAAAAAAAACAATCAAAAGTTACTACTTTATTACGGAGAATAGAATAAAAACCAATAAAATAAATGCTTTGGGTAGTGTGATTTTTACCTGAACTCGCTCATAACCTTTAAAACTTAATAATATCAACAAAACTGATATTTATTTACAAAACAACAATAATTACAGGTACATGCCACCATGTGTGCAGCTACACCGATGCGCACCAGACGCCGGATGCTGTTACGATGAGGCGGAAGTATGCGCGCCGGTCGACGGAAAATATGTTGCTATACCGTTTTTGGTGGGTTTTACTACTTTTATAAATGATTATTTAGTATATATAATTGTTTATAAGACAAGCATATAGAGATTACTGGTGACTTTCCGGTACGTCCTTTCTGTATATATTATAAAATGCCGGAGATGCATTAAAAATAAATTAATTAAAAATTATATGCGGATTGCATAAACATCCGCATATAATTTTGTTAAAACCGAGCAGATGAAAATAGTGCTTTTAGTAACAAGGCACACATTTCATTCTGGTATGAACTATTCGAATTTTATAAATTTCAAGTACCATATATTTTTTTCCAACAAAAAAGTGTTTTCATAAAAACCCTTATATCAATTTAAATTTAATATATTTTTTCCAGTTAAACCGACCCGACAAAAACTTGACGGCAGCCAGAATCTTATTCTTTAACCACACACGTTGTGCGTGCGTATCACGCGACACATTACAAAGTACTACCAGGACTAGGATCGAGCATCGTGATGAGAGACGAGATGAAAGAAAAGAAGAACGAAGAGAGAATAGGAGAGCACCCACTGAAGAACCTATCTTGGATGATGAGCAAACGTCACCTCCTCAATTGAAAAGGTAAATTATACTTACTTTGATTTAACCAAAACTAGATAGAGAATTTCTAATATAAGATAAAAATATTTAAGAATCACTGAAAAACGGTAAAATTTCGTTATAAATACGCTTTTAGGAAACTTGAGTCGTGGAAATTAGGACCAGTATTCAAAAAATAAAGTGTAGCAAATCTTAAAATGCCGAGAGAGTATATGTAGGTTTTCCAATTACCCTTCCATACATAGAACACGATTAAATTTGTCATTTGTCCTATTTTAAAATAACAATTCTTAATTTTAGGTGCACATGCCCAACACTTTTCCGGAATCGCATCAAAGACGACATTTGCTCGTGCGTTTGTGACTGGCCGGATGTCACCAGAAAACGTGATTGCTTATCACTAGCCAGGGGTAAGGAACATTTCGGTTTAAGAGACAGGGTCTGCTTAGACCGAGGTGACTGTAACCCACCGAGCTGTGAATATGGCGCCTACGATAGAAGTACCGGCAGATGTCCCTATAGAAGAGTTAAGAGGAGATTTCACTCAAGACGATACAGTCACAAAGCTTCATAGTTTTAAAACTAATATAGTAGCCTTAAATTTTGTTTAACTTGGTGACTGAAAAAATAAAGTCAAAAATTATCTTCAGGTCCATAATTTTTTGTATACTGCAATTCATACAATTAGTAAAGAAACGATATAAAAGATACTGATTGTAAGAAACAGACTGATAGCTAATTGTACCGAAGATTAATGAGAAAAATGTGAAGTCAATAACAGGCCATAAATAAATGTCAAGATTTCAGAGCAAGATTGCATAGTTTCTAAGAAACTACAGGGTGTGAGATTAACGTAAATCTTTGCTTATATATAACAACATAGTAGTATGTATGTATGTATTGCATCGTTATGTAGATTTTAAGAGTCAACTAGTTTAAATATAGGTATTATAAAAGTATATTGATATCTCTTTTTTTAATAGCATTTTTCCCTAATATACAATTTACAATAAGTGATTGTTGCTTTTCTTATAACATTATAATTATAGAATTATAAAATATTCATTTTTATGTTTATGTCATTTCCATAATCACCAGTCAAGGCAATCGAAAGACACGCCAATAAGTCAATGTCTTAGCAAATTTTGAAAAGAAATTATAAATGTAGAGTTTGCTTATAATATTATTTTTACTAAAACGATATATATTTATCGGACTGACTAATCCTTATGTCCATTAGTTTCCTGAACATTTCAACTAAAAAAAATATAAAAAGTTAATTAAAAAGAATATCAATACCTATGTTAGGTGCATATTGATATTCTTTTTGATAATCGAAAGCGGATTTTAAAAAATGATGAACATTAACCATCTTAGCTACAAGTAAGGTAAATTACAACACCGTGCCATAAAAACTTATTTCCGAAAAATGGTCAACTTTCTAACATTTATTTAGTTATTGCATTACATTTACATTTCGTTAATATTTCATTTACACCTATGTACTTATAAGTGTAATATTATAAGTTGTAAATAAATATTATGTTAAAAATAAAAATGTTTTTTTTTCTTCACATTTATTAAAATTTACGGGAAAGTCCTTATTTCCTAGGATATCCTAATTCAAAATACCAATTATTATTAATTGCCGTGCCATAACCGTACAATTTTGAAAGTTGTCGTAAAGTTCGTAAGTATTGTAGCACGTCATCTTTCAAGTTTTACCATGAAACAAACACAGACTTATGCCAAAAATCTTTATTTCAAACAAATTGACAATAAAACTAAAATATATATTTATATAACATTACAATATAACTTAAATAAAAAAGCAAATAATCTAGGATTTAACATTACTATAAGCCGGTGCTGTATAACCAAAAAAAAGTTAAAGAAAAAATATATATTATTAGTAACCTAATAATATTTTAATTTAGGTAGCCAAAGTACAAAGTAAGGCAGTACCCCGTTTCACCCAAAAATCTGAAGTCTCCTTTCCAGAGTGAAGATCAACTGCCACCACAAAGGCGCCCATTCGCAAAGGATAATAGTAACATGGGCACACGTAGCGGTCTATTATAATAATTAAAATAAATAATTTTTAATGGTAAATATAATAAAAAATGTTACCGTAATATCAAGGAATTCGTGGGACAGTGGGTCAGCGTGTGAATATTAAGCGCTAAGGCTGTGGGTTGGATGCCCATTCGGAGAAATGAATTTTCAAATGAAACCTTTAATCGGATTAATAGCGTTTATTTAGTAATATACATTTTTACACGCAACAGGTTTAGGTTTTGATTTCCACTCAAGAAAAAGAAATAATATAATTATTAAATTACTAATTATTAAAATATTGAGAATAATAATATTAAATTATTATTACAGTGCACTGGTAACGAGGCTATGCGCGGCGTTAATTTCCACCACTCAACACGCAATGAGTCCCTATTTCGGAGGAAAGTGGGGAGCGGAAGTGTCCTAATGGGAAGTGGTGTAACACTAGGTTGACAGGTTTCCTCTGCCTACTCTGCGTATCTGCGGCAAACAGTGCGGGACATAACGCTAAAAAAAAGATGACTTCTTTCTGGACTCGAATTCGGTACATTCGGAATAGTTACATCACTTAAAAATGTAATTAAGTCAAAGAAAATAAAATCATCACTTACTTTTAACTCGCCTCCCAGTGGCTCTGACCGGCTTAAAATGTATAGGTGTCATTGGGAATACAAGCTGCATCGGCAATGGGTCTTGCAAGCAACCGTCCTTGCGGAACCAACTGGCTCCCTCTAAATATAAACCTCTAAAATATATTTTAAAAGGTTCAATTTATAGATTGGTTTTCCCAAAACAAAAATGCGTAAATTTGATGACATTATGATAACACGATTAGTTTTCGATATAAAAAATATTTGTTCCCGCAACGAACCTGATATAAACACCCCCGTCTCTAGGCGGTCGTACAAAACCACTCTCTTCTAGAGGCATTACATTGAATTCCCAACACAGTGTATCTATCGGCCATCCTTCTCCGCGAGCTGTTGTCTAAGAAAGAGAGAAAGACTAGACTCGGATGCTACTAGAATTTTTAATGGCCATAAAAGAGAGATAGAAAATGGCGAATAAATAATGTTTAGTTACATAATAGAACTTAAATGTATTGTGTTAATATATTTCTTGTTCATTAAATAAAATATTCATAGTATGTAGATGCATTGTATATATTTCTTTTAAAATAAATGAGCCCGTTCATCCATATTTATATTATAAATTTAACAGTAACTGTCTTTGTGTGTCTTTTCTTTCTATATCCAGCTAACTAATGGAAGTGGATGAGTGCCAAACAGTGAGATAAAATTATAGTAATCATAAAAATAAAACAATAAAAATACCAAACACAAAAAGGATCATCTAATACAATATACAATATCGTATATAATCTAATACAATACATACATAGAATATATATATATAAATATAATATACATACAAAAAAATATTTATTAAATATTTATATTTAGGCTTTTCTCAATAGGATTGTAAAGGTAAAGGATTTGGCTTTGGCCTTCGGAACGTCCAACGTCATTTAAATTATTCAGATTTTTAAAATGGAATATAGTCATGTGCATATCACGGCGAAGGCAAATTGACAGCCAGTTAAGCTGACAACAAATTATTGAAAAAAAATATGTCGCAAATTGAATGGGATATATTTGTCTGTGGATACTGTGATGGATCCTGATGTGAATAACAGAACAACAGAACAGAATAACCGAAAACCTAACAGAATTTTTTAACTCATTGGATTTATTAGAAATGCCTTCTCATATATTAAAATTAAAACGGCTTTCCAGTACTTTTAATGAGAAATTTCGATGCACCTAAGCTGTGCAATGGTATATGTTTGGAAATTGATCACCTTCGATAAAATACAATCACGGTTATTGTAATCAGTGGCAAGTTTAAAGGAGACAGTGTGTTAATACCACGTATACTAATTATACGGTCTCGCCTTGTCGAGGGAATGAATTATTATATTTTTTTCACTCTGGCAAGACAAAGCGCACAACACATAGAACGTCACCTGCAAGACGGCCGCGAGG
>DVQM01000809.1:0-14371 GCA_018231645.1 Heliconius ricini
TTTCTTCGCTCTGGTGTCGAGGCTAAACGCGGCGTTGAGTTCTGCCACTCAACACTTCCAGAATTCGGCAGAAAGTGGGGAACGAAGTGTCTTAACACGAGGTTCCCTCTACCTACCCTGCACGCAGCAGGGTATTTTATTTTATAATATATAAATTTACTTAAACATTATTGCCTCTTCTCCCCTATTCAATTTAATAATAATAATAAGTCAGCAGTCAGCAGCAGTAAAACATGATTATAACGAATTTGCTATTGAAATATCCTAATTTATCTTAAATATAATGGTATAAATATCTACTCGTAGCCATTTATTCAGTATTATACGAAAGTATCAATTGTAAGAAGAAAGGAGCAACTTCAGTTTTAAACGCAAGATGAAAACTTTACAATTGCTGATTTTAGTGTTCGTATTCTTCTTTGGTGATTCTCAAGTAAGTTATTTTTTATAATTTGCATATTGCATTAAATTTAAAACGGATATTGTTAAATGTTAAAACGTTTTCTTTCAAAGTTTTGATACGTTTTACATTAAGTAAAATATTAATTTATTTAATTTATTAAGGGAATGACTGATGATGAGATGCGGGAGGAATTTATGAGGATTACAATGATCTGCTCGAAAGACTACAAAGTTGACATGAAGGATTTATTAAGTTTACAACAACTAAACGTTCCAACTAAAAAAGATGTCAAGTGCCTACTTGCGTGTGCTTATAAGAAAACTGGCAGCGTAAGTCTATTTTTACTTTTAAATTACATCATAAGTAATTAGAATCAGCACAGCAATCCCTATTTCCCGCATATAGCAAGGTAGACAGAAGGAACCTAGTGTTTAGATACTCCGTTTACTTACTTTCTGCAGATTTTTCGAGTCGTTGCATGTTAAGTAGCGGAACTCAACGTTGGGGTTTTTGCCCTGGTGCCAGAGTGAAGAAATGAAAAATACGACGACTCCATTCTATCATAAACGATCATCATAAAATCATTAATCAAACTTTAAAATGTTTACTTAGTTTGTAAATATTGCTTTTTACACACGTCTTATTGAATGTGGTGAAGGTGAAGAAAACGCAGCTCTTAGATACTCTTTTTTTGTATATTTATATAAATAGTTTGTCTGTGTCATTTCTCCAATTACACATAGTTCGAGAAACACAACGTGAAAGTCATAAAAATATGTATTACAGATGAATAAGGAAGGCTTGTACGATATCGAAGCAAGTTATAAAATCGCTGAAATGACTAAAAATGGAGATCCTAAAAGGTTGGAAAATGCAAAGAAATTAGTAGATATATGTGCTAAAGGTACGTATTACATAATATATAAAAAAAATATAGTCACTTTTATGCTGAAATATGCTCAAATGGTGCCAATGTGAGTAAATTTTTACTAGGCTTCAATATGCCTCCCTTATATTTTAAAGAGTGACCCCTAAGTCCTAACTGTGGAGTTGTTAGGTCTTCTATCATCATCATATCAGTCAGTAATTTCGATGGAATCGTATAGAAAAACGTTACATATTTTATCATCAAATCATGGCTTGGTAGTAACCATTACAAAAGTCTTTCAAATAAAAACATATTTTTAAAAATCGGTCATCAAATGACGGAGAAACCTAGGGAAAAAGATTTAAAAAAATATAAATACGGAACCTCCTTCTTTTCAAAAAAACTGTCGGTTAAAAAGTACAAATGTCACCGATATGTTGGATTCCCATATTATTACTTGATATTTTGAAGTCTGTAAGTACCTATATACATACCTATAGTCTGTAAATATATGTTTAATATCTCTACGTAAAATATGACGATCAAATCAAAAATATTAAAACATAATTAAAACCAGTTTATTTTTTATCAATTATTCTTTATGGAGAGAGAATTGTCAGCATAGCTGCACATTTGGCCGTAGAATCTCTTTTCAGTATATGTAGAGTCAGTTACGCTGACCGAATCCACAATGAAGAGATACACAGAATGCCAGCCATTCTGTGTAGATACTGCCACCATCAGGTGAGGGCAATGTTGTTGAGTAAATGTATAATGAAAGAATGGCAAAAAATTATAAAGGAAAAATTTATTTTAAAAAGGCTATGTCAGTTGACCTTCAAAATCACAGTATATACCCACCGGAGCTCGTGTGTGAAAAGTTTGATAACAGTGGACTAGACGAATACAGTGAAACAGTGGACTACGAACGAAACAGTGGAATAGATATTAAAAATATGTTTTGGAGGGACCGCAGCACTTCACTCTGTTTCTCTGGTTACCCCGCTGTAAAGCGTGAAGCTAAAAAAATGCGTGTTACTTAACACGCAGAATACAACCGCTGCGATTTGTTTATTAAGAAAATGATTAAATTAATTATATTCCCCTTAATAATAAGCGCGAGTGGAGTCGAATCCACAACTATCACAATTACAGTTGGACTTTGCAGTCCAACTGTTGTTGCTAAATGAATGAAAAATGAATTAATATAAAAGTTAGTTATTTAACATTAAATAAAAATTTTATACTAAATCTTGATAAATATTTCAGTAAATGATGAGGCAGTATCTGATGGTGAAGCAGGATGTGATAGAGCAGGACTAATATTCAAATGCGTTGTGGAAAATGCGCCTAAGGTAAAAAATATGCCACTTATAATAATGTTATCCTTTCTTAGTTACGTATTCTTTTTATGTTGATATTTTTTTTATTTCAGCTTGGATTCAAATTAAATTAAAATGGTGACGAAAAAACGTAATGGAAAAAAATGTGTGTTATTTGAATTCGCTTCTATAATTATAAAATAATATCTTTTATTTGGCTTTATTTTTTTTTTCATTTATTATATTTAAACAATAAAGGCAATACAATAGATGAATAGTTTTTATTTATATGTCCTAATTAAAATATATTGAATTTTACAAGTTTTTTTTTTTAACTTAGACAAGTTTGACTTCTGTCCTAAAGTGTAATAATAACGGTGTCCTATCATTTAGCGGTGTATCTAAACTTCTTTTTTATAAAACGATAGAACAACAATACAATTCTATATATTTTGTATAATAAAAAAAGTAAATTTTACTTTAACTATAATTAAATTATACTGACATCTATATAATTCAATGTGAAACGTTCTTCTCACATAGGGAACGGCTTAGTAACCAGTATTGAAACACAGTTACCACTTCTCGTTTTAGTTTACAAACACCATCATAGATGGCAATGACTACGATTTCAAATAAATAATATTCTATAGAACAGCCTTAAAAAAATCAAAATAATATATTTTTTTATTATCAAACAAATATTGTGTATTTACTTTTTTTAAACAAACATTAGATGTATATTTACTATTGGAACATTACAATTTGCTTTCATTATTACAAACGAAAAAAAAATCGAACACATTTTTTTTTATTTAAAATGCATATTGATATTTATATTTAATAGCGCACACATTGATCAAGGCCGTTCTACACCCCGCGGGCTGCGCGAGCGCATACATACACACACATCGGCACATCGGGCAACCAACTTCATTCAAAGTTGAAAGTAGTATCTCTTGATCCGCCGACTCGTGTATTTCTAACTTCGTTTCGTTCGATCCATTGATGACGTTTCGTGCAAACAATTGATTTCACAGTTTTGTTTTGTCAATATCTCTTGCTTAGTGTATGAAGACACGAGCAGTGCCGTACGTGACGGTTATTGAACTTGAAATGTGCTAAGGTGTACGTGTAATGTGTACGTCGTTGTGCGTGTGACTGTGTTTGTTTATTGGGATACAGACGACTTGATCTTGAACTTGTCGTAGGTAACTATGTTATATTTTTTTTATTATATATTTGCTATTTTTTTTAAATAGAATATAAATAGTATTGCACATATAAAACTTACCTAGACATAATGTTAGGAATTCATATAATTCTATTATTTAATAAATTAAAATATGACATATATTTATACATTTATTCGGTTAATATTATTCATTTAAAACAAGTGCAATGACATTTAAATCAATATTTATTACGATAAGTACAAACGATACAAATGATATGTATAAACTATTCGAGTGTTGTCAAATTAAATTGCTTATTTAAACATACTTTATATTTATCGGTACTGGTATATACTATTCGAGTGTTGTCAAATTAAATTGCTTATTTAAACATGCTTTATATTTATCGGTACTGGTATATACTTATCATCCGCCTCCATGCTTACTGGGACATACACATCGAATTCCTCAATAGGGGATCGCGTCGTGGGACTCGTCTTAAACAATCGCTGTTTAGATTCAGATAATTTATTGCTCAAGACTTTTCTCTGACTGATATTTCTATGTATATTTCTATTGTAATTCGCTTGGCTGGCTTGCTTAGTTCTTTGGTTTTCTTCAGATTCAACGTTCCATTTTGTAACAAAAACATCTAAATCAGGTCCAGTGACTTCTTCGGTGTCTCTTCTCTTTCGTTTACCAGAAGCTACACCCAGTTGTAAAAGTATAGGGTTATTGACCAAGGCAGCAGCTGCTCCGAGAAGTGCGATACCCGCAATCGGCCATAAGATAGCTTTAGCTGCTAATGCCTGCGAAACACGTTTTAATTTTTCTGATTCAATACAGTTATTGCTTCAGCAAACGTCGAAAAGTGGAAGGAAATAGGATAACCGGAACTAAATATAGATACCTGATTTTTATAATTTAATTTTACTTTTCTTTCAATTTCAAGCTGTAAATGTATGTAGAAGGATAGGCAGGAGCCTAGTGTTAAGACACAGCTCCAGGGGGAGGAATTCCATTTTAAGTGGCGGAACTCAACAACGCGCTTTGCCTTAACACCAGAGCGAAGAAATGAGGATATTAAATATTTCATTTGCTCTAGTGGTAATCAAACCCACAACCTGTCGCGTTTACAGTCACACGATTGGGACCCGCGCCACGACCAGCTCCAAACTCAAAGATGTTAAGGAATTAACAGTCTATTTTATAATGATAATTTTAAATATGCATCTGATATAGAATATTAATAGCAAATTAAATCGGGTCCAATATTTCCTTTCCTAATGTAGGTAATATATTTATGTTTATTAATGTTAAGACTAGAATTTACTAGATAATTTAGTAGGTTGAATTGAGTGGGCGATTTTAGTTCATTCTCCATTAATATTGATACGTTCTACCATGGTTCGAATGTACGCACAATAGTTGGGGTACTTTATGAACAAGCTGTGTTCTGAGGGCCTTGTAACAATATTTTTAGGGAAGACTGCTATTTCGTAGTGTTTAAATGCGTGTATGTAGTTACTTAATTACGGATACTACGCTAATGTAAAATAGTGTAAAAAATGACTGAATACGTTTCTGTTTCTGTTGTTTCGTCTATAGAATATATGTATGCTTACATTATCTATAAATTATATTTTCAAACAATCATTTGCTGTATGTTAACAAATATGTAATTTAAAAAATTTGCTATATTAATAATGTAGTGTATTTACTCGAATACCTACTGAAAATAAAGATCTTGAAGTTTTTAAAATTATATAAATAATTAAATTCTTATTAACTTTACATGGTTGTAGTGTTTATAGTGATGGCCCGCGTAATGGTGTCCTTCATGGCCATAGTGATGTCCATGGTGGTCAATATCCTGTACATGATGATCGATATTCGGTACGTGATAATCGTATTCGTAACCGACATGCGGATATTCCTCATAATTATGCGGTGGGTAACCTGATGACGGAGAGTTTTAAATTTTGCGTTTAATGATTAAAATGATAAAAAATATTGATAAAACGTTTTAACAAGTTTACTATACTATAACTAAAGAAAGTGGCGGTCTTAAATTACACTTGTTTTTTATCTGTTTTTTAAATGTACTGACGAACTCGTTTTAAATGTTCAATGACGTAAGTTGATATTGATTATATTAGCCGATATATATGTATTATGTAACGAAACTTAAACCAGTATTCAGTGAAAAATGAGGAACGGAATGTATTAACACTAGATTGCCTCTGTCTATCCTGCTCATGTGGGGAACCGCGTGAAGATGTAAAAATAAAAAAAAGATATAGCGGAACTTTGTCGATTTCGCTTAGATATATACTAGGTTCTCTCTAATTTCCACTAAGATGCGTAGAAATATTGATAATTATAAGTAGATATGACATTACATTTGGAATTCAAATTTTACCTAAATGTTCTTTATGTGCGAATCCTCGGCTGTAACTTGAACTGGACTGTTTGCTGTCGGAGATATCCTGTAAGAAAAAAAAGCTTATTAAATAAAACCTGGCTAATATTTTAAAAGTGTTATTCAACACTTAGGAAAGACAAATATTGTTTAGAAATCATAAAAATTTTGAACGTAGCGGGATTTCAACCTGCGTCTTTTGGAAACTGGATGGACGTACGGACGGTTATATGGTTGGACGGTTTCCAAGAGACGCGGGTTGAAAAACCGCTACGTTTAAAATATTCGTAAGTTATCTAAAAAGTATATTTTTACCTTTACCTAAAAAGTTAATAAAAGATTGATTATTATTTTGTTTAAAATTAATTAAGTAAAAGACACCTTGCAATCTATGAATTTGGCCGTAAAGTAAGTACGTTTTTCTATAATTAAATCCAATTACACCGTCCTCGGGCACACTTCGATGGATACGTCTGGTCGCCGCCCTCTTTTCACAGAGCACTTAATGTTTCTTTTCCGATAGAAATTTTTCAATTGAATTAAAGAGCGATTCGTAAATAGATGCCTTTATTCAGTTTCTAATGTACATATTGTCGGTTACTAACATATTTAGTTTTGTACGTCTCACTTATATACTATTTAAGAGTTATCAAGTACATTAGCAGTAGGTTCTTTTCTGTGAAAATGAACAGCATCTATATAATAAATATCCCAATGTGCAGAAATAAATGTTTTTATCAATTATTTCTTTAAGAATACCCCTTAAAATAAAATATTAAAAGCAAAAAATAGTACAATATATTTTTTTCTATTCTTGATTACTTTTAAATCAGGGGTTCCCAACCTGTTCTTGATCAAGGACCGGAAATATTTAATATCTTCATTTCTTCGCTCTGGTGTTAAGGCAAAGCGCGTTGTTGAGTTCCGCCACTTAAAATGGAATTCCTCCCCCTGGAGCTGTGTCTTAACACTAGGCTCCTGCCTATCCTTCTACATACATTTACAGCTTGAAATTGAAAGAAAAGTAAAATTAAATTATAAAAACTATGCATGTAGGTAAAATAAAAAATAACTGCGATAATCAAACAGAAACTTCGCCTCACCATCCCCAGTCAAAGAATTAAAAATAACTGACCCCTAGTTGGGAACCAGTGCATTATAATAATATCATTATCTGCTGATTTTAAATGTACATTTAGATTTATATTATTCCACAAGGAAATCGGAGCGATAAGAAACGTGCGTGTTGTACTCAAATTTTAGAAAAATGAGTCAAATGAATCATTTTTCCTCTTCTTATTACTCAAAGATACCAAGAAGTGATATTGAGTCTGACTAACGAAAAGGTGCTTTTACAAGCCAGTGCGCTTGTCTACGTGAGTTTTTAGACCTATAGGTGAGATATAATTCTATAGCATTTCTGTACTATTACCTACTTATTAAAAAGATACATATTCATTAGTTTCAATATTAATAGTATCTAATTTAAATATTATTACATAAATTCGATAATACTACATTGCAATTGCCGGAGCAATAACCTGTTTTATTTCAAAGTTGGTAAAAAAATATGACTATGAAAAATGTACACAACACAATACTTAAAAATGCATATTCAATTTACATAGTACAAACTATTTTTCATTGTTAACAATTATCTCATGTGAAAAGAAATGTGTGAATGGGCTTCTTAAGACAGGTTAAACGTATGCCGTCACGGGAAAAGATTTTCAACTATGCAGCCCCAGTTTTGACGGCGGCAAATTTCCTAAGTGTTGTTACAATAGTGCCTATTAAATGAAACAGCTTAACGCTGTATCCCGCACACAGTCGGGTAGGCACAAGGAACCTAATGTTAAGACACGACTACGTCCTTCACATTCCCACGAATTCGGGAGGCAATGCGTATTGTTTGGCGGAATTCAACGCCACGCTTTGCCTGGATACTAGAGCGGAGAAATGGATATATACATTTAAATAAATATTTCATTTCCTCGAATGGAAATCCAACCCACAACCAATCACGTTTACAATCGCAGTTTGTGCCCCTGCGCCACGACTGGCCTGTACTATTGTACAATTATATGACTAATTATGCTTTGAATATTATTGTCTGAATAAAAATTATATAAATTTTATCGGTAGTAGGCTCTGAGTCATGTTTCCGCCACGACGAGTTATCGGGAATGTGGGCCATACTGAGTGATATTCTCACCAACTTGAGCCTGTGTTTCTACATTAAAAGTACTGTTGCTCATGATGTTTTTATATTTCAATTAACATTTACATAACTTTAAATAACCTAAAAATAACTATAGGCTATAAACTTAGCGGCGTGGTCGAAACTACAGTATACTATCTTAAAATAACGAATTTCAGTTTTCTTTTTATATTTTTGCCATGAGTTCGATAAAAATCTGAATCGATACCCACCATTTTATTTAATTTTTTGTGCCGATTAACAACTTCCGTTTCACATTAGTTATATGTTTCATTATGCTTAAAAGGAAATGACGTACTATCAATATATTTGAATTATTACATCTAAATTATACATAGACACATATTTAATTGAGGCATATTATTTTAGTGCTTTAAAGTTTAATTTATTAATATACAGTACATTTTTATCTTAACGCATTTCCTGTATTTTGCTGCATATCTGTGCAGAAAAAATCAAACGGCATCGTAATATTATTGATTTCATTTTTTTAAAATTGTATGGACAATTACAACTAGCATACCTTAAAAGAAATAGGCCGTAGTGAAGATGTATCAGCGTATCGCTTCTGTTCTTCTTTTTGTAATGTTTCAACGTGGGTAGTATTCTGAAATAAATAAATAAATTACATTCAAAAGTAATAAGAAATGAAAATTTACTCAATAATACTTACATTATCTTCCTTTAAGGAAAACTCTCTGATGTGTTCGTTGAAATCGGAATTTGTAATAGGATTACATTCTCCAAGGTCTAGTCTTACTGACATAATTATTATTAAGACGAGATCACATAAAAATATAGAGTAACATATATGCATTTTACATTTAAAAAAACATTAACAAACCAACACAAACAATATTGTACGAAGCCCGCGTTACATTAGAAGAGCTGTGGCTGAGTAGTACTTTATAAAAAAATTTGTTAGAAGAGGGGCTGGTTTAGATGACAATTTGACGGAAGGTGGAACAATGGAGTCCGAGATATAGTCACAGCCCGTTGCGTATATTGCGAAGTCATTTCATTGTTTCTAATCAAAATAATGGTCATGTTATTGCAGTTTGTTACACAGTACTTGCTCTTATACCCATATAAGTGAAATAGGTACAAGAAAGAAAATTGGTATAAGTAAAACTATGAATAAAGAGAAAATTAGAACAGTATGGATGTGGTGGTGGATGTCGAACTACCAGGAATAGAACCCATCATGCAAAACGAAAGAAAAGAAAGTCAACATTTCCGCACTGCATTACGAGTTCACTGTGTGTAAACTAAGTTTAATTATACCATAGTAAGTTCTGCCTCTATAATATTAAAACTCAGTTTACAACGCAGTGGTGATTGAAGAAGAAAAAGGTAGCCTTAAGTGCATAGTGATCTATATGATATATTGTAATAGTTAGTTCGAGTCCGTCGTGGCGCAGTGGCACAAGCGTGTGATATTTTCGCTTATATTTCGTTATTTCTTCGCTATAGTAACAAAGTAGGAAATAGAGTGCCTTCATTTTTAATTGCCTCGACTTGACAACTAATTGTTTTAATATGAATGAGTTATATCACTAAAAAAATGTAATATTTTATCACAAACGATAAAATTAATTATAATAGTAATCTTAAATAAAGCCTACGATATTTACTGATATATTTCCTTATCTTATTTTTATGGGTTACAGAATTTCTCATTTAAATATATAAAAGCCCACACACTGCACCACAGCCTCAAACGTGCAAGCTTCTGGTTTATTAGTTTAAATTATTTATTTTGCGGCAAACAGATTTACGATTGGTACACCGATATATCAAGAACCCTCCAATAAAATTCTTTTAACAAAGATCTAAAGGAGAAAGTGTGACAAATGGAAGTTGTTTTTTATATAATATCTATTTAAGTTAAATATTAATATTACTATTAATATTATTAATTTATATGTTATAATAATTTATTTAATTATTAATAAATCCAGGTCTTAAAAGAGGAAATACAACCTAATCGAATTTCATACCGAAAATAAAATTGAAAATTTTTTTTCAATAAACTAGGTAGTTTAGTTAGAACGTGTCTTAATGCAACGAATTATTTTTTAAAGATATTATTTCCTTTTTAAATGGAACTATTTTAACCGGATTAATCGTGTATATTTTGTATTTTTACCTTTTTTGTTCGAAACAACATGTTGCCAAAAATGTATAAAAATACAAAATATACGCGATTAATCCGGTTAAATTAATTTATTTAAAATGTGTAATGAAAATAAAAGAACTTATTATATTATTTTCTGTTGCTTTTTATTATCTGTTTATTTTGTCTCTTCCAGAGTGTTTTACTTTCTTTGTGTTTTCTACATGGCATTTCCTTTTTACTTTACGATCTTAAATTCTTTAGCAGATACATAGGTGGAAAAGTATCGAATACCTTTTCAATTGCTTCCACACGGAACAAATTTAGAAAAAAAACACGGTATTGTTATATCGAATTCTTCCATGTAATATACTTAATATGTCCATACATATACGTATGTTACGTTTTTTACTTTTACGGTGTAACCCATAAATAAGGGAAGGCAAAAAGAACCAGAAAATGCATTAAGACACTCCGAATTTTATTTTCCACTCGAACTCAACTCGTTGCGTGTTGTATGACAAATCATACTGTTTTTTTTTTGTTTTTATAAAGTGGAGAAATTAATATAATTCATTTATCGCGTTTACATGCGGACACTGTACCACTACGCCACGATCGGTGGCCTCAAATAGAATGTGATAGAATGTTGCTTTTTTTATATATTCTCTCTTTTTAGGATACCGTTCTTCAAAAGGAAAAACGAAACCCTTATAGGTTAGGGATCACTTTTTTATATGTCCGTCAACACCATTTAACTCGAAATCGAGTGGAGGCATCACACAAAAATTAATATCAAATATTCACGTCTACGGTCACTTGAAGCAAAAAAAATCAAGCTTCAACGTTCACACAATAAAAACAGGGTATTTATGTATCATTTTTGTTGCATTTTGTATGAAATTCGCCGTGTTAAAATGAAATAACCCAAAGAGTACTTACTTCCTGTCAACTTATAGTTATGAATTTGGAGCAAAATCAGAATTCATTTCATATAAAACGAAAAAACTTGTCAACGAGTTTGTCAACCTTTGTGTGCTGTGCTTGACCTACATCTATCCTCAAATATCTACGGAACCCCCAATGAACGAGTCTGACTTGTCCTTTATCAGTTGTTTATTATTAATACTGTTGTGTTTAATACATAAGAAAAGCGAACGCAGAAGTAAGTTAATTCATTTGATATAATAATATACTCTTTAAAATAAAGTAAATAAATAAGATTTACTGAAACACGATCGCAAAGAAGTATTTTGACATAATCTTCTTTACTAGGTATTATTCGAAAAAAGAAAGTAGCTATAAAACGAAAATGCTATCTTGGATCTTATTTTTACGTCTTAGAAAGCAAACATCGATCAACGTCTATAAGCATCAAAGAACGTTTAGAAGGTAAGGCAGAAGGTGTCACGTTAGATAGATCGAACCGTAATCGAATATCAATAGGAACAAGATTTGTGATTGTATTTGACTTCAGGACTAAGTGACTGATGGTATTAGTAATCTAATAGCAGATTGTCTGGTAGGTCCAGAGGCTAACGGTTACAGATGTAAATCATAATGTCTTAATTTGTATTCGGGTATGATAGAAATATATTAATTTTATTGAGGTCTCGTGGTGCAGGAGCACAAGCGTGTGTATTTAATCACGACGGATGTGTGTTCGAATCTAATTCGGGATGATTAACTATTATTTATTAATGATTTCATTTTTTCGCTCTGATACCAAAGCAAAGTGCGGCGTTGAGTCAATTCGGTGGAAAGTGGGAAGCAGAGCGTTTTAATACTAAATTCCCTATACCTTGCTATATGCGAGATACAGCTAGAGATGGGCTAAAAAGAATACTATCAATTTCAGTATTAATTTAATGGTAGGTTTGATAGTAAGAGAGAAGGATTAATAAATACTTATTTTACATACAACTTACTACATATCCATCACAACGTCGTACCACAAAGTTATAAAACAAGTAGATTTCTGACGTCTCTCTTTGAGTAATAAAATACAAAAACTTTAGCGCTCTTATCGTTTCTCATTTCATCTTTCGTTTCATATTCTCAAAAAACCCTTTTAAATTTTGACATTTACGTTAAATGCGCTCGAGGGCACTCCAAATGCATCACACGAAGAGACATGAGAGCTGTTTTTGTGATTCCCTCAAGTCTTGAGTGTGACGTGGTATGAAAAATACGGTGGCGCTCGTGAGACGGTAATGCAGCTAAATATGCGAGGGTGTAAATGTGCAGACGTATGTATGGGGGTTCGAAATAGAAATGGGGTGACTTTGAGACGGCATTACTTGTGAATTGTTAGAAATATTTATATTAATAAAATATAAATATATATAGATAACAGCCGCGTAACAGGGGGACAAGTGAGTGTTAACGCGACTGGTTGTGGGTTGAATCCCCTCTCTAGTAAATTAAATATTTATTTAAATTAGTATTTCCATTTTTGCGCTCTAGTACAAAGGCAACGAGCGGCGTTAAATTTCGTAACTCAACACGCAATGCTTTCCTCGGAAAATGGGTAAAGGAGCATCTTAACACGAAAGTTCTCTCTGTCTACCCTGGGATACATCGTGAAGCTGAAAAGAAAAATATATATTTATTACATATGTAGGGTAGGTAGTGTGTAGACTATTGACTAACCACATATCAACTGGACTACTGATTAATCACATACAGCTATTGATAAATAAAAGCCAGAGCTATCTGTTGGTGATATATATTCGTAATAAATCGAAAAAGCCGCAAACGAAAACACACGTCGCGGTGCCCAAAAGGAAAAGGCTGGGTTAAAAAATTACACTCGTTAGAGCGCGAGAAATTGGCGTTAATAAAAAAAAACTCGCGTACTTCGGAAACGAGGGCGCTGACAAACGAGCGGACTGGAGCTGCCTAATGAGGCGGTATCAGTATCACCTGAATGGAATGCCTATCTTCTATACTTATTAAGGGTTCAGCTGTTTCGTAGAAAGGTGAAATTATGTTACTATCATATAATATATTTTGGTGTTTGTGAAATTCCTACAGCTTATGATTTGTTTGATTTTGTAGGTATTATTGGACATTTTTTTTAGTTGTGTATAGATAATAGATATGTTACCGGCAATTTATATAATTCGGTATTCTATATAATACCTCAGCAATGTATATAATAACAAAAACGTGTAGATAATGCATGTATGTTTGTACGAAATGCTATTTATTTTATACTTGCTTGTATTACATGCAGATTTCTATTAAGACTTACCTATGAACTAACGCCAACGCAGCTACAGATTTAGCGGATTGTAAGTGCAGATAAGGTTAGGTTAATTATTTTTAAATTTATAAGATTGTAACTTAAACTTACCTAATTTGCATTTAAAATCCACTAAACCTCTAGGTCAAATATAAAACGATGGACCAAGATCTATTTAGTTATTAACACATTGCCGGTGGAACAGCAGGTACCTACTTTATACAATTCCTAGGAACTTTATATATTACCTAGACAAAGTCTGTACTGGACAATAATATTCATATTATAACATACACTGCATGGGCGTCCCACGTATTTTATACATTACCGAGATATTATATAAAATACCAAAATTATCCATATTACTATATCTACTACTATACTAGCTTCACGCTTTATCCCTAGCGGGATAGTCACAGAGAACGGAGCGCCAAATGCTACGGTAATATTAGTATATCGATACATGTATATTGAAAAAAAATATCTATGAACTGATAAAATAAATTCATTTTTTTATTAATTGTTACTTCGTGAGTACTTAAATCCCACCCAAAACAATAATGTGAAAGGCTGCCAAGTTCGATAATATGGGAATGC
>DVQM01000810.1:0-14370 GCA_018231645.1 Heliconius ricini
TATATACATATATATATATATACATATACACTTACATACAGATACATATATTACATTAAGATCACGTATGCTAAACGCGAACCTCGAGCTCGTTTTCGTATTTAAATAGGAAAATGAGAAACAGACGCAGTGAGTCGACGAAGCACTGGTGGCGTGGTATTGTTTTAATTAAAGTAATTGGAGGAGGCACGATGAGAGCCGCCGCTCGGTTGGCATGATCTGTGCCTTGAGGATTTACACCAATTTAAGACCGAGCTCAGCGAGGCGTCAATTAATGGTATGGAGAATACTCAATTGTAACATGCAAATTCTCTATAGCATTTTATTTTTTTAACAAATGAATTATTATTTTTACACGAACACATTCAACTTTAACCGATTGAAGAGATTACATTGATATGTCAATGAACAAATTCCACGTTGAACTGTCCGATAAGTATGTTTTGTTCAAAATACAAATAAAAAATGTAAAACTGATATCTGTTTTTCACGTTACTCTGGTGACATGACTGCATTTTGTTTCACTCGCGACACATGCAACGACGAAATATGAGCAAAGAAACCAAACTTAACAAAAAAACTACTGAAGATAAACGGAAACAGACTCGCTCATAGAGAAAAGTAGACGCTTCTGTTATAGAAAACTTTGTGGAAAGTCACATTTTAGCTATTCTTTATATTTCATGCCGTCCATTGTGATATAATAAAGTAACCTTTTTCTAGACACTATTTTTATAGATAGTGTAGAGACATTAAACTTTGTTCAAAGATAATATTACAGAATAATTGCGGTAGTTGTTAAATAATTTAAGCGCACATGTTATATGAATATTAAACGAAAATAAAACTGACATAGAATAGAACTTTAACCATTTGTATTTGAATTATTTTGTCCACGCAATCACGTTTGTCGTTTCTATTGAACTTGGCCCCCATTAATGTTTTCATGCAATACTTTTCGCCACCTCACGTCATCATATAAGGTTTTAAGTAATGGCAGTGTTGTCTCGATATACGAGTAGATTATACTTATCACTTTTATGCGCTTCAAATTAAAAGGTAAGAAAAGTATTTGCGTAAAGATATTTATTTATACAGGGTGCAAGTGTTAGCCAGTATATATGAAATATCAAAAATGAAAAAATGATTTTTTGAAAAAAAAAAATTATAAAAAAATTGTCGTTTTAAAATAAAACACCATTTTTAAGGACGACTCACGCACACTAACCTATCAAAGGAATACCGCCGCACACGCCTCATTCGGACACCGAGTCGTTGGTATTGGCGATAAAGTTCAAAGCTTCTTAACCTTTAATAGTATTTTTGTAGTAGTAAGTGTTTACGTTATTGGGATCTATGCGTAATCGCGTCACACGTGACGCGATTACGCATAGATACAAGTATAAAAAGTCATCCATACTATTGAGGCATCTTGATTTAATTTCTTTAAGTATGGGTTTGAAATATTTTACCCTTATAATGTTTCCGTTAAAGGAGCGTTGCCTCTTCCATCCTGGCTACGGCTTATAAGTTTAACGTTATTTATTATATTTTCTATATAACTTGCTATAAAAATTTAATCATAAAACCTTAACGAGAAACGTAAAAGATAATTTATATGCATTTTAGTGTGTTTAGACAATTATACGATAAAGATAATATAATATATTGTAATGAAAATATATTCCTTTTATATTTGTTGGAAAAGACAATTATTGAAATTATAGACACACATACACACCTTTTATGTGAGTATGTATAATACGTATGAGTTCGAAACAGATCATATTTTGAAGAGAATTTGTGGAATCGTGAAGTGGCAAAACAAAATTTAATATTCGTAAAAGGGTTGACGTCGGGACCGGGCAGCGCGGCAGTTGACGCGTGCCTTTACTAGGACTTTTTTTGGCCACATTCCAAAATCAATATCTTTGAATACACAGGCCATCGCACATTTTGCGCTAATCTCACCCAAGAACAACATAAAGATAACTACCAGTTAACGGATACTGTGTGTTTAAATTACCTAGTTGCTAAATTAATAAAGTCAGTTTAGATTCTTTAGCAACTTCCGGCAAACTCTAATATGTGTACATAGGTGTTGTGCATTGCATATGAATTCCTATATCATATCCTACAGTTTTGGATAAACTTTTTTACGTATCTTAGTAGTGAGAACTGTCAACAAATTAAGATATATTTTATTAATACAATATTACAAGACAGTTTCAACAGAACTGCAGGAGCTTATTTGATATGTATGTATTAACGAGACACAAACTACGACATCGTAAAATTCAGGCAGCCGTAAAATTAAACAATTCCGTCCGCAAAACTGCTAGCAGTATTCAGTAATGAATAAACATACACTTTGTTATCATGCAGTTATTTACAATAATCGAGCATGGGTTACTATAAAATATTGAAGTCATAATGGCTCAATGGAAAAGGCCATAATGGTTTTTAGTCTAAGACGAACTTAAACAAAAAATAGTTTATTATCAAAAGATTCTCTCAATTTATCTCACTAAATGTCGAAATTATTGAAAAATAAAAAATACACAGAATCATAAGCAAGTTAGGTACTGTGGATGTAACAATATCTACTACTATAATACTAATAAATAGGTGTTCTGACAACAAAAACTGAAAACAATAATAACTGCATCTATATTTATTTAATTTAAACTTGGAACCATATTGGTACTAAGTTTAAATTTCTTCATTCTACCTACATAATCGTATATCTAAAATATGTGACACGTAACTCTTGCAACGACATTCACTGAAACACATTTGGAAACTTTGGGAAACAGTTTCTAAAAGCAAATAATGATGCAAAGGCATGATATGCCAGTTGGACGTGTAAAAAGTCTATCAAATAGCAATCGACACAGAGAGGGGACTACTTACCATTGATAGATTTAAACATCATTATGGGGCGCTTAGAACAGTAGTGGGACTTGCGACCCGAGTCTTTAAATCAAGAGGTCCTTTCAATGTGCATTAAGTATTAAGCTAAATTAAAAATTTTTCTACTAGTGCTGTCTTCGAAGTTCTTTCTAGAAATTAATTGATGACAGTTCTAGATAGGCCGAGATATTTGAGTAGCTATAGAAACATTTTTTCGGTTAGACCTCGCACTTGTTTTTGAATTTATGAAATGCTATATGTATTTACCATGAATGCATTATCGTAACTGCTTTTATGACAAATATCATTATCGCACCGCCAAAATATCACGTATTTCGACGCGCAAACGTTCGAGGACACATGAATGAATAATACATGAAAATAAATCTTTTTTGTGGACTTCTTTTCCTTAGAGTTGAATTTGCACTGGTTACGTCTTTGTGTAAATTACAAGTGATGTATGTGTTTTGGTCCTATACAAAAATATTCGCAAATGTATATTTGTGAGTCGCTTTTTTTAACTTGGTTAGAAAATGTTAAATATTTTCTTTACTTCAGAAGAAAATAAATTCCTATAAATGCAATAATCGTTTAAAATTAAATTAACACGAATGGAAATAACATGGCGGCGATGTTGGAGAGGGCGCAGTCGGGTGCGAAGCGATGCACCGTGCTCGAGAGCTCGGTTCATTTAAAGGCACTTGTCTGTAATTGCAGAGCGACTAAGACTTAGCTCGCCTGAACGGCAGGCGCTATCAAACAAAAAGAACTTTTAATGGTATGCCTTTCTCAATCCTCTACGGGCATTCGCAAAACCGACGACTCGCAGTAGTTTGAAAGCAGCCTCATTTGATTAACTTTCCTTTGATGTATTTTTATTTCCAAATAAATACCAAAGTCAAAACCAGAGGATTATTTATTATACCTTACCCTTTATAGCTAATTTAAATTCTTTGCTGTTCCTTAGACATCTTTTCTTTCTTAGATAGCTATTGCAATTTAGTCGGAAACGCAATAAATAGCTCGGGCGGCGCCGCTTGACCCACTTCCTGTTACATGCCGAAACGCTCGCGATTTAATCGCGTTGTGCCCCCACTCTGTCTTTCCACCAACACCCTGCACGGTACGCTCCTTTGCTTCGTAATTATTAAATCCATTCCTTGCGTGCCAAGAAAAGGGTATAAACCTATAAATAATGTTAAACTTTCCATGCGGTCATCTTAAACTTACTTTTATTTAATTTATGAATTTCTCAAACCAACAATTAATAAATTAAAAATTTTAAAGTAAAATTTCCTGAAATTTATATTTATAATGATTTTTTTTTCTACAATCATAAATACGTTTTTCTCGTTTTGGATAAGCCGAGGTGGCACCGAGTGCAGTGCAGCATGCAGTGCACTCGCACCAGCATCCGATAGGGGGGCGGAAATTGCGCGACACATCGCGTGCGCCCCTCGCCGCATGTCTCTGACGTGCGTTCCATTCGAGTTCCATACTTTATTTCGCTCCGTTTCTTGTTGCGTCTACCAATCCTTTCACTATTTTAACAACAACTCGATACTTATATATTTCGAGTCTAAGTCTAACAGCAAACACTTAACATGTTTTCTAGTGTTATTTATTTTATGGTTTTAACTTCACGATGTCATGTTTGCACATAACAGGATAGAGCGATCCTTTGAGACATTGCTTGTTGAGTGGTGGAAGTCAACGCCGCGCTTTGCCTTGTTAGAGCGGAGAAAAGAAATTATTAAATATTTTTTTCCCACCAGTAGAAACCGAACCTATAATCGTCTCGCTTCTGCTCCTGCGCCACGACTGCTTCAACAATAGCGATATATTAAGTAATTTGTTACAATGAGGTTCATAATACAGAGGTTAAGTCTACTTTTTGTTTTAACAAGGTAAAAAAAATATTGATCTTAAGTTTTTCGTTTATCAGCCATTGCAATGCCTTTAAAATAACAGTGTCAAACAGCAATGTTTACATTACTGAAGCCACACAATAATAACTCTAGTCTTACGAAAGATTTAAAGTGTCGGAACTTGTTGAGACATGAATTTAATATAAAAATTGAATGCAGTAAACTGATAGGATACGTTATGTAAAGGTTAAAGTTAATAAAATTCGTTATATAGAGGTAAATAAAAGTTTCGTTATATATTTTGCAATATTTAAAATACGTTATAATAAGGTTTTGAAAAAAATGTATTCGTAAATAATATGAAGGTATATTTTGTATTAGATCACATGGGAAGTTTTAAGGGTTTTCGAAAAATTCATTAAATCGAGGAGATTGTTATATTGTGTGTACATTAAGCTTATATTGAATGAAGATCTATTTAAATCAAATTGCTGGTTAAAATGAAAAAAAAACTATTAACACGGGTCACTCTGTACTTGTATTATATTAACTTATAAATTAGTAAGAAGACTATGAAATGGGGAGGATAAAAGTCTCCCCGACTTCGAATTTTATAGGCACGTACGTGTATTTCATATAATTTCTTATAATAAGAATATATTTGCTTCTTGTAATTGTCTAATACCATTACTGATCTGATGATGATGATAGGTGAGAGCTCCATAACTTTTATCAGTAAGAAGATGACTTTTTAAATATTATATGGATTTACAGAAGACAAGCTGTGTGTTAATCAGCTATCGGGCTAGCTGAGCTGAGCTGATTGTAGATATAATTCGTAAAATTGTAATAGTTAAATTGTGTTCATGTCGATATTGTCTTGTCCGTATTTTCTATGAGATTAATTTAATGAACTGAATAACAATGTAGCTATTCTGGAAGTGCGGATGACGACATTAAAACTAATATCAGTAACAAACTTGAAAAAGGAGGAGCTCAACGCTTTTTGCAAAAATCTATAATAATAAAAATATATATACAAAAACGATGTTAATGGGGGGTGTAAATAGGTGCCGGGTTCTGTGTGCACTTGGGGTAAAATTCTAGCTCTTCATTTCACTCAACAATTTTTACCGTATCGTCTTATATTAAAACAGATACGTTAAAAAATTGTTGAGTGATGAGTGAAATTTTTATATTTGCAAGTTAGTGCTCTTTCAGCTAACTTAGTACTAAATATCAAGCCTGGGTGACCTAGAAACTTCATATTTGGTAACAAAGTACACTATTATACATATGTACAGAACAGATCTAATATCTGATAACTATTTATTAAATTATTAATTACTATCTTGATAGTAATTAATAATTTTATTAATAGTAAAAAAACAATGTTAGTATTAAAGTTAGATCAAATAAACATAGGAAAATACTGTAATAGCGCGGCGTTCCTCCACTCAACGCGCAATACCCACACTAGACTCCGTCTTGCTACCCTGGCGCACGCAGGGTAATGGCCAACATCTCAAAAACTGTTAAACGTGGTATTTGGGGTAAAAATTGTTGAAAAAAAAATTGTTTAAAAATTGTTGAAAATAATACTCAATAACCTGTTTTATTTGTTTATGGATCTACTAATTAACCTGTATATTTTTAAATATAAAAAAAAGTATAACCTATTATTCTATAGGTTATACTTATTTTTTTATATTTAAAAATATACAGGTTAATTAGGAAGTGTATGATCTAAACAAGACATTGACTATTCTGGCAGACGGTAATCAAACTTTGCCTGAAACTGACAATTAAATTTAAATGTAAACTAGAATGTGCGCATACAAGATATTTGCATAGCGTTGCAAAAGGATCGATTAGACAGTGGGTACGGGCAAAGGGTATACGCCGTACGGGGGAGGTCGCGTGCAGAACAGCTATAGCAGGCCAACGACGGGCGCCTCGATGCGGCTCGGCGTGGCGTGGCGGTGCCTTCCGGCAAAACGCAAGGAATGATGCCGATACATTAACTTCTGATCTCTTTTCCGATACTATAGTGAAACATCTATATATGGAACTCTGGGAACGTCTATTCGATATAGACCAAGTTTTCTCATATATGTTTGTTTATCACATACTGTCTTTCTTAACTAAGTCTGGGAAATGCTATGTTGAGTTGTTTGGGTAATCTAGTGTTATTTTAGAAAATTACTACTAATACTAATACAAAATATTTATACACATTTATTTTATTACACAGCAATAAACGCTTGTTTGCACTTTTATTAATTTCCGGAATTCTTTATATAAAAAAAAATTGAGAGATACTAGTTTTAATTAAAAGCGGTTTTAAAATTTGGTATTTTTTTGTTATTAAGAATAATTTCAATATAGTTTTTCATGATGTTCATAGTTGCTTAAGTCGTTTCCTAATGTACATTGATGCGCCCGCCCTTGATGTAGAGAAGGGCATACGACGGCTTGTTTGCGTACAAGTGAATTCCATTAGATCCCAGCGTGTGTACCACAGACTCAAAATCCGCGCTTTATTCATATCCCATTAGATGATCGATTCACAAGTGCTATACTCGCTTGGCTACAGGCAAACCTGCAGCTTATCGCGAATTCATTTCACCTCACAATCGCCATAAACAATTTACACCAGTTTATGACGATTGTTCAGGTTAAATTTTAGCTTAGTCAACAGATGAGCGTGCTTGTGCGTAGATAGGCATATGCAGATCTAGTATCATAGAACAGTAGCGTACCAGAACCGATGAGTGCCTATGTTTTCTCTTCATTAAATATAACTACTAAAATTAAAATTACCTAGTATTTAATATAAAAAATGATTTATTATTTTTGCACTGTTTTTGTAGCAGGTTTTGCTTCACACATTTCAACTATGGGCCGCACATTGCATTAACGAGGCATTGGAGGTTGAATTTTGAAACCCAAACCCGAGTTTTGTCATACCAGAGTCCAAAAATTATTTAAACATAATTCTTTCAAATAAGAATCGAAGCCACAGCTATCGCATTGTTTACAATCAGACACACTGTTATTATAGGCGGATTGTAAGAGAGAAAATTTTAAGCTATACTTAAATAGGAAGACAAATAATTATCATAATGCAATAATAAACAACATACTTTAAACAATACCGTTTTTTACTATTTTAGGTTTGCTGAACTATGCTTCCTAGCAGTAAAACAATAATTACATTTTCTCTCTACTCCAGAATGAGGAGTGTGTCGTTTCATCAACTCGCGCACTAACACGCCGCCGCACCTGAAATATTTAATTCCAACCAGGCATTGTGCTATAATGCACCGGAAATGAAAACTCTTGACATTTTACTTATTCCGTATGCGTGTGCCACTAGTAGAATACAATTCCTACTATTTTTGGCGGGTTCATTAAAAATGTATTGCATGTGTTCAAGTAATAATTAAACTAATAAATTTAGCATTTGATTTATAGAATAGAAATATACGCATATGGTGCAAAAGATGTGTATATACAATAAAAAAACCGGACAAGTGCGAGTCGGGCTCGCTCACCGATGGTTCCATAAATTAATTGGAGGTCTCGATTTATTTCTGAAATTCAAGCTTAGTTTAACCAGAGCCCTTTCATCCAATATCTTGAACTAGCGACTTAAATACCATATTTTGTCCCCTTTTAAATCTATTATTTTTTAGCATTTAACCACAAGTGTATAGTTTTCAGATTTTTTCCTAAACTACCTATAGCTAGCTAGCTAGCTAGCAGCCAATTTTCATAATTCAGAGGTCAACCCTAAGTACCCTATTAATTTTGATTCCCTTTATGGTGTAGAAATACGCGGTTTTTGCTATATCTTTTTTAAGAAAATGTAAATACGTTTAAAATCATGAGGCCGTAGACCTAGGTTAATGGTTTGAATTTCAACTCGATATCTTCAAGCATTCCTGAGATAAGGGCTCTTGACGGACAGACGGACAGATAGTCAGGCGGGCAACAAAGTGATGTTATAAGGATTCCTTTTTTCGTTAAAAGGTACGGAACCCTCAAAAGACAATAATTAAGTTTTTTGTTTTGTTAAATCTATTTGAATTTTTGTTCAAGTTTCCATCCAACTAGTAAACTCAGCTAGTAGTAGCTAGTGTATCTAATCAGAACGGAAAGTGATGAACGGAGTGTCTTGACACTACATTACTAGTTCAAAACGTGTAACTGACAAAAACTCTCAACTAACATAATATTTTTTCCGTTGTCATGCACTCCACATTCTACGAATAGGCGAATAGTACGACGAAATGAAGTGATGTACCACTACGTTTTCTTTCATCGACTATTATGAATTAAATACGTATAAAATTTTAATATATTTTCAATGCTCTTTCGTCGCTAAAATACATTGTACTTCAAAAAGCTGAATGTGAAACTATGTTACAGTAAACGTAATTGTGTGACAGGCGGTTGAATAACCCAACCGACTAACGAATGTAATTAGGTTTTCCACGCCTGCAGAGCTGTGAGTACCAAATTACCGTCAATCAACAAAATGCACTTTTTCTAGAACAATCCTATATTTCTTCTTTTATTTTACTTTACTATTTTAAAAAATAAAATGTTAAGTAAATTTGAAGATATTTTTATTTTTTTTATCATTTTTTTATTGCATACAACACTGTAGGCAGATGAAACCTAACCTAAAACACTCCGTATCCCATTTTACGCCAAATTCTGGTGGTATGCCGCTTTAAGTGGTGGAACTCAACGGTGCGCTTGCCCCAATAGCAGAGAGAAATATTTAATAAAAATATTAAATAAGTTTCCATTTCCGTGATCCAAGTGCAAATATGATATTTGCACGTTTCCCAATATACATAAGTACATTATACCTTCTACAAATATATTTTTTTCATTATTTCTAAAAAAGCGTTCGCGGCACCGTATATCTATATAATGTTCTATCTCTCTTAAAAATAAGTCACAGTAAGGAATTTTGTGACTTAAATATATGGAAAAAGTAAGGAAAATATTCCCTAATTAATCCGTTTTCTATTAACCCGAGCTAATTTCCAAAACAGCTGAACTGATTTTTATGGGACTAACTGACTGACAGTTGGACGTCGGAAGCCGGGGGTAAAGTATTAGCTTGGCCAATTGGAAACGCCAATATGACAATATATCGCACAGCACTTTTTTTCTTAATATATGCTCAAAATATTTTTCATTATTTAGGCGACTTTTTTTAAGTAAAAAAAATATTTTTTAAACTTTTTTTAACGGGATACATCTCGTGCATATAAATTTCAATAAATATTTAATTTTCTCGTGTGGGGATAGAACCCACAACCAGTCGCGTTTACAGTCACACACTTGTGCCCCCGCGTCACTACTGGTCTCAAACTTTTGGACTTTTAAAATACTGTGTTATTTGCATTATCATAATATACTAGCAGGTTAGTTTAATATTTATGAAACATAAATTCCTACGGATAGACGTAAGTCCAATTTTTGTGTATGCTTAGTATTACGGGAGTCTTGTGCGGGAAGTATGTGCGGAAATGAATGCATTACAATTTTTTTTGATGTTTTGATTGTTGATCAATATAAATATACGAAACAATAAGTTTTAGATGTATTAAAAACTGCTTAAAAATTATAGTTTGGTTTCTCTTTTTTAAGACGGGATAACCTACAAAATAAATTTGATTTCAAGCCGAACTACCTAAATATGGTATTAAAAATTAGCTTCACGCTGTATCCCGATATTATTTTAATTTATGTTCAAGGAAATATTGATTATCTCTAGGTGATATAAATAAATGAATTCAAGTTTTGTGAACACAAACCGACAAATCCAATTCCGACTTTCGTATGATTAATTGTAAACCAAAAAAAATGTAATAGTAGTGTCGTATTGAGAAAATTACAAAATTTTCTAACGCTATTACTGTGTCCGTTACGATAATGCATCAAATCGCTCTGCAACCAACTGTACTTCCCTATTATAATCTGCTTTTGAATTTTAGGTAGGATAGTTAAAATAAAAAAATATACCATACCATTTGTAAAATTATTAATTTTCTAATTTACTATAAAGACCTTGGTCTCTTCCAATTCAATTCGGGAAAGAGTCTAGAAAAAATCTAGAAACTTTCTTAAATTACGTTATATTATTTTAGCATATAAATAAATTATACTAGGAAGAATAATTAACGAGCATACCTCTCGTATTTTTTTTGTGTATAGTGGTAACTTGGCTATAGAGCTCATATATTCACTTATTATTACAATATTATACCTATATATTTTAAAATTAATTTATGTTTGCTCTGTTTGCTAAGTATTACCTAATTCTCAATTTATTGAATAAAATATATAAGACAAAGTGTATTTATTTTATTTTCTATTTTGTATATAAAACATTACAAAATACCACAATATGTGCCAGTCGTGGCGAAAGAGTGTAAATGTGTGATTGTGAACTAAAATTGTTATGGTCTCGATCTCCACTCGAAGAAATGAAATATTTATTTAAATTTATTATTATGTATTTCTTCGGTCTGGTGTCAAGTCAAAGCGCGCTCAACTTCCGCCATTCAACAGTCAATGCCTCCAGAATTAGGCGGAAAGTGGGAAACAGAGTATCTTAACTGTGTGCGGGACAGTATTTAGCAAAATTATGGCAGACATTTAAATAAAAGAATTATCTATTTAACTATGATTTACAAATAAATATGATATATAGACCTCGTTGACCTACGTAAATACAGCATCAAAATAATACGTGCCGTAAAAAGCATGAGGACCCCCTTTGAGGGCATGTATTAAAGAGGTTGATGACAGTGGTCGAGGCGAAAGAAATATGGGGAAACCGTAGCATTTGGGGCTCCGTTCTCTCTGACTTCCCCGCTATGGATACAGCATAAAGAAACTGTATTTAATATAAAATCACAATAAAAATATAAAATATTTGTATTTTTAAGTCTTAATAAGAGCTATAAAAGTAGTTTATTCTTTATAAAACATATTATTAAAATAAATTTAAACATTACTATAAAATATTATTGCAATAATAGGTACTACTAATAATAACAAATACTCCAATATTTTTTTTGATATTCAAAAATATACTGAAAAATTTGATAGCCAGTGTTACGAATAAAATGAAATAGCCGAGATGTTGTTTAAATATTATCTTACCAGGTATACGCTTACCAGGGCTCAGCGCCGGCGTCAAGTAGCGAGAGGCGATGATTGGCCCGATTTCTTCGCCGCCGCCTTATTTCCATCTTATTACCAGCAGCGAGTGATATTAAAGCGGGCGCTATACTGACGCCGCGCGCCGCGCACCGCCACCCACGTCTCCGCCCTGTCTTTTGCGTCCGTGAATTAGGTTAATGGCTTGCCAGGTGATTTCCTTCTGAACAGTATTTTGAGTGCGGCACCACCTCTATACGCCAATGTCAGTCCGCGGCCCCGAACGATCGACTGGCACATGACATGCGTAACACGAAAACGGTAATCTACACGCAAGTCGACGATTATAGACCCTCGATTGTGTAAGATTTCTGATAAGGCGAATAATTCAAATGTTATTAAAGTTACGATCTGTCGTAGAGTACTGTAGCGTTACGTAGCTGTATTATGAGATTGGGGCTCTCGGGGGTCTTTGATTTATGGTGTAAAGTCGCGCCGCAGAGCGCCGACGCCGCCAGCTAATGCCACCGGCGTTTTTGCGGCCCTTCTCCCCCAAACTACTGTCATACTCTAAAAGCTAACAAAACTTAATCATACAAAACAACGAAAGTCAGTTCGTGATATTTCGCTGTACAGAAATGGACGGCTTGATTGTAAACTTGTATTCTTTGTAGGTCTTTGAGTGCTTACACAAGTAAGAATGTAAATAGTTAAAATTGAATTTTAAATAAAAATATGTGTCTTTACATTGTATTTTATGAAAATAAAATTACACAAAATATTTCAAGTCATTGTAATTATTTTCTATGTATACCATTTGGAAAAACTTAAGATTAGTTATTGATATTACTATTATGTATCGTATACTTAATCGTACTATCGTTCATCCGAATCAAGATTCGAAGATGGCTTCTCAATAATCTCATAATACCAAAAAACATATCGCATTACGAACCTCCTCGCCTGCGATCCTCCCAAAAACCCTTAATGTTGTCAATCGATAATATTAAAGTCACTGCCATTAACGACTTTATTCACGTTCCCTTCAAAGCCGGTTTTGCACAAGTAACATGAAATAGTCAAATATCTCTTTGAATATATACATACTACAGAAAACGAGGTCCGCAAACGAGACGCTTTACTAACATCACTAACAATTTTAAGTATTTATAAAATATTCTTGTGTGACTTCAAAGAATACTTCGAATTGTTTGCTTTGATCTCCTTTTCCTCCTTTGTCAACTAATTTGTAGTTATATAGCATATTTTAGAGCATATTTTAAATATTTTAAATATTTTATTGTAGGGATTGATTAAATTAGACCAGTGCGTGTGTATTACTTCACCCTAATAATTTTTAATTGATGTTATTTACATTTAAAGAAAATATTTCGCATAGTTCAAAAATGTACTTTTACTATTTATTATTGTTTAATAGTAGAAAAAGTAGCATTTGGAACTTTGGAACTTTGTCTTAGTAAATAAATAATTTATTGTTTTTTCTCTTTGATTTTTAGAAATGGTGTACGATACATAAATTACTTCTAATGGCTTAAATAGAATGCTTCATCTAAAAAAGTCTTAAATGTTTTAACGCAGTTGTTTATTTAGTCCACATTTTTTCCGCGTGATTTCTACCGCGATTCGATTCTAAAGTGATTTTGTAAGACACAAAATCTGCTATTATTTTTTATATTTGGCTATGTAGGTGTTCACCTGGGTACTTTGATTACTTTTATAGGCTTTTATAAAGTAATTTAAACATACACAATTCATTGAATAAAATTATTAAACCATTGCTAAAATACAAAAGAATTGCTATGGTCTTAAAGAATACACTTTTTTAAATTTCCTCTTGTTAGGTATAAATTTAATCTATAACAGTTTTATTATTGTAGTTGAAATTGCTAAGATCTTTACAAAATAATGTATATTGTTACAAGAAAAATAAATATTTATACATATTCAAAAAAATTAGAACGTATCAAATATATTTAGTATTACTATTTTTATATTTAGTTTTAACAATTAATTGTAGCTTGAAGTCGGTGTTTCGCCAGTAGATAGATAGGAAAGCACAGCTGATGCCAACTACAGCTGGTTGAAGGGGACCAAATGATAGTTAATGACAATTTGACCCGAAATCAACCAGCTAAAGCGAACAACGCTAACACTTTCACAGAAAATGATCCTCTTCAACACTCCTTGATTCCGTATTTCCTTTTCTATAATCTTCAAAGAGTAGTTATAAATTGTAGACATATTCTAACACGATCGAAGTTGATATATTTAGGGTCGTGTAAAATTTAGCGAGTATATAGTGGAACAGATGAGTCCAGGAATAGAACGCCGATCGAGGTGCGAGGAGGGAGGTGTGGCGTCGGCGGCAGCACGCTGG
>DVQM01000811.1:0-14367 GCA_018231645.1 Heliconius ricini
TCCCCACTTTCTGCCGAATTTTGGAGGCATTGCGTGTTGAGTAGCAGAACTCAACACCGCTCTTTGCCTCGACACCAGAGCGGAAAAATATATGTTTAATGACTATTTCGGCGTTGTTTATATTTTCAAATTGTACATTAAACGCAATTTAACCAGTAAAGTCCGGTTTGCCTGCTCCGCTCAGAGCAAACACTGAAATGATGTAGGAACAGCGAAAAATATGACGCTCAAAACAGTTTAGATCAACTCTAAACTTTAACCCAGAAGCTCATGAATAAAACTACAAAACGACAGGATTTACAGTTGCTGATATAATTTTATCTAAGAATAGCAAAGTAGTACGTTAGCGAGATAAGTTAAAGAATATATGTATTTTAATAGAAACACTTTGTAATAGAAAAGTTAAGATATTGCAGGCAACATGTGGCGGATGCGAGGTACGAGTGAGACGATTCTGACGGCACATGTCGAGTATAGCGATATTAATATTTAATCCAACAAGTTAATTTCGCCCGCTAGATGCCTACAGATATTTTCATAAGATAAGCTTTACCTACTAATGTGTATGTATGTGTGGTTGCTGCGAAACAGAAATCATTGAAGGCTTAGTTAAACAAAAACTATATTCACATGTAAATAGTATTCACTTATACACTAAGCCGTTTCCAGCCGTTTCTTGTTCTGTTCATATTCCAAATTGAATATGAACAGAAGAAGTTGCTAAAGTAGTTCCAGTTTGTTGTAAATTTGAAAGCCGAAATATTAGGGATGTAAAGGCGGAATATGTTTACAAGGTAGTCAGCGTTCGGTGGTGAGAGACGACTTACAATCTGTCGCGTCGCGCCCGCGGCTACGCGCTTATGAAAACTTTACTCAGGTAAGGCGAGCTTCGGAGCAAACAATTTGTACCGCTTACACACTGAACAAATATCCTTATCTGGGTAACAGATTGAAATATATTTCACTATTCTCCGGCTTCGCATAACTCAACGTTTTAAAGTAAACCTTATTTATTTCGCCTCTCTAAATAGTAGTTGATGATCTCATAATGCTTCGCTGCAGATATACACAAAGATAAGCTACAGTAAATAGTTCATATTACTACTGTTACTGTTACCTAAGTGTTTTATTGAAATTAGAAAAGTTATTATGATATAAGACAAAATATTTCACATCGAATAGTTCCCATAAAACAAAAACGTAAACAAAAAATATGACGAACTGTTAAGCGAAATTTGTAGATTTTATTTGAAAAAAAAAATGTTTCATACAATTATTTAAAGTCATTACGTTCCGACTCTCCAAGGAATTGTAATGACGATCTCGACTCAATTATTAACATCCAGAGCCGTGAAGCAATTACCGTAATAGCCCACTTAATATAAACGATGATTCCAGTAAATATTGCATGTACAGCTACCGTCACTTCCTTGGACCTATTTATTTTAATAATTTTGCCTTAATTGTGAGGGCAGGAGGGCGGGTCGGTTACACCGTTAATGAACTCAAACGTAATAGATACTTCTCAAGCTATAATATTGTAAATCAGTGGTATCACCAAGGTTACGGTTTAAAACGACGTTATCTTCGTGTTGATTTGGCTGTTGTAACTTTTGTTGTAGTATTATTATTTGCGTCGTTTCACTGTAATTTTAACATAAAATAGATTGAGGTCGTCGCGGCCCAGAGGCACAAGAGTGTGCCTATACGGGTGTTCGATCCCGACTCGGGGGAGTAAATTATTATTTATTAATATGTTAATTTTCTGGCTCTGGCAGGTTAGGTTCCCTCTGCATGTGTATATCCCTGCTACATGCGGGATACATCGTAAAGCTGATTTTTTCGTGAAATAGATTTTCAGTTAAAATGAACGCTTAGATAATTTCATTTACACGTGCTAATAGTGAGAGGTCCTTTTCCGTCGTTCGTTATATTTAATAAATAGAACCAAATCAAATAATATTCAAAGTTCCATAAATTAGTAAAAGTGATGACAGCTTGATAAGAATCACATTAATGATTTATCGAAATTCTAATTACTAGTCTTGTTTTAATGCGAGTTTTTATCATTGATCTATGGTTTTCGGAAAGAGGTTAGTGTTATTGCTTTGGAACACGTAGTATAATGGAGAACATAATATACGCACGCCTCCGCAGCTGGTTAACGGAACTCGTCCGTTCCGGAGTTATATGCGATTGGAATTTACATATTTCACAATATAAAACCCATTATATTAAAATTAAGAATATCTGATATCATATAACCATATTTTTCTATCAAATAATTTTCGTTATTCATACAAAGTTAAGTCTTTACTTAAGCACCAAGTCGGGACAGTTGTAAATGTTGCGAAAAGTGAAGAAATGCAATATAATCGCTGAGAGATTCGTAAATATTGTAAACTGGAATCTTTTTCGAGTTTAAAAGGGACTAAGCTCTTCCCCAGTAACGTTTTATTTCATGATCATATGCACAGTAAGGAGTTTAAAGAGATCCCGATAGCTACTCGCTCGGAGAAGTCGTAGAATTGCTAAAAAGCACGTTCGCGGGTTTTAACTTGAGTTACGTAAATACTTTTAATCTTGCGCTCGGGACGAAGTTGCAAGCTTTGTAAACAGAGAAAAGGTGACTTCGGTCTGTATCAACTAACCCAAGTTCGGCTCGCTATGTGATTACGCCGTCACGACCGCGTTCAGTCTGCGCCACCTTTATTCAAGTTTTTCTCAACTTTCTAATAGTGGTAACATTGTGGGAGTTCAAAAAAGCAATTTCGCGCTTCCACTGACCCGCGGTTTATGGTAATGCGGCTCTGTCCCGTCTATAGCTTTGTTTAAAATTGTGCAATACTCGTTCCGAAACTGCGCTTGCGGTTTTCAGGTGGGTTATATAATGGCGAGAGAAGTTAGTTTTGGAATCTTTGTTTGGGTAGCGCAGACTGTTCCAAGTTGTTGTTGTTTTTTTTTAATATCCGCCCACTTCTCAATTATTTGTTTTAAATGCGATTCAAATGTAGCGCAGTTCCAGTAAAATGTTGGTGAATTGTTTTACTGTGAATATAAAGTGAAGTGTAAAACTGAAATGATTTTGAAGCGAGGTGAGCGTAATGTAACTCAAATATAGCCGACGGCGACGGCGGGCGGACTAGGACGGGGTTCCGGACCGGCTTATCATTGTCGATAATGCTTTCAACGTACGAGTATATACGAACTGGTAGTATTTATTCGTATTACATACTCTCGACCTATATTTGAACGTTATATCTTTAGTTTACGACTCAGGGTAACGTTACCGATGTATCTCTAATGCGTTATTTATTACTTTATAACAGCTGTAGCCCAGATATTTTCGACTATCGCTAGCTTAGGTTTATCCTTATCAAAATATCATTAACCAACCTCTACATAAATCCTCTTGAATTTATCATTACTTGGGATCTCTTTTTATAAGGCGATCATGCAGAAGCCCAGATAACTCCGCTATTTCCGAAATTAGTTCTCAACTACAACGTTATCGAAACTTGTACACGGTTCGATTGGCTCAATCTGTGTAATATTACACAAGTTCTTGATTAAATTTAATAAAACCAAGACGGTTGCCTAATTGCGCACCGGAAGTTTCATTAACGACTCTTCGATTCCGTTGGATCCTATCGATTTGCGTTCGCACGGTGCGGCCGATTGCCGTCAACGAAATTTAATGTTTCTATCTACAATTTAAGTCCTATGTCTGTTAGGAAATAAAAATGCATATTTACTTTAACACTAACTTGAAACTATTTAAAGTTTCAATTTAAAGTGTTATACAGATGTTATATATGAAAGTATTAACAAAAATATACAATCTAGTGTTAGTTTCGGGAGCCTGTATTTGTTATGTGCAAGATAGAGAATCTTGTGTTAAGACACTCTGTTCCAATTAAGATAATTTCATTCCCCAGTTTCCGCCAAATTCTGAAGATATTGCGTTTTTAGAGGCGAAACTCAACATCGTGATTTGCCTTATTACCAGAGCGAGGAAAATGAGAGTACCAAATAGTTCATTTCCTCGAGTAGGAATCAAACCCACAACAAACGTTTACAGACACGCGTGTGCCCTGCTTTTTGGCTGGTCGATACGAATCATAACGTGTTGAAAATTTTCTGTTACTATGAAAATAACATGTAAACCGATACTTCCCGCCAATGTATCGAATTTTTAATTCATTTTGATACATTAATATTTATTGACTATTATTATTTTAGTTGTTTGTGGCCTTTTAAAATTCTTTTAATTGAGAAAGGATTTCGAATATATAGTTATTGGTATTGCCCGTTTTATTTGATTTTATACATTATTATTGTAAGAGCAAAGTAAATAAAATTTTACGATACTCGATTCAGTTCATTACGGTTAATAACAATTTCTTTTTTATAATATAAATAAAACGATAATGACTTCCACTCAATTTTTTGCATCAGTTTATCGTTTTTTTCCGGATGAGTATGCATTACGTTACAATTAACTAAAGTGGATATGGTATTTTAAAGGATTATTTGTTACACAACGAATATCAATTGAAATTAATAAAACGGATGGAATATCAATAAAATAAAGCAGTTTCACGCTGTATTCGGCATATAATAGTGCAGCAGAGTCAGATGGAAACTAGTATTGAGACACTCTATTCCCCACTTTCCGCTGTTTTCTTTTAAGCATAGCGTGTTCAATAGCGGAAATCAACGCCAGGCTTCTGCCTGGGTGCCAGAGCGAAGAAGTGAAAATATTAATAAATAATAATGCGCTCTTCCGAGTAAGGATCGAACCCTCAACCGTCGCGTTTCAGTCCCTGCACCACAACATCCTCAAATAAATATAAATACTTCGATGGAATATAAGTACCAGCGTCAAACTATTAGATGCAAGTAAAAATAAAATCATGTATGCCGTTTCATAAGTATTTAATTATAATAGTTAACAAAAGGAAGGAATAGGTTGTAAACATGGTATTACAGCATTAAATTAACTAAAACACGATAAATGCAGTTTTAACACGTTGCAATTTAATCACGAATCAATTAGTCCGTCAAACTTAAGCATTTTATTAAAACTTGGCGCGCACCAGCCTCGTTAGACTCTCAACACGAAATCGCCTTTGCGGTCGCTGCTTATTAAACTTCTTAGTTGTTTTGTACGTGTATGTGTACGTGTATATATAATTTTGTTTTTTCTATATATTATAATCTAATACCGCTTGTGACAATACATATTTTCTATAACTATTTGTTTTTCAATATATTCTTGTCTGATGTGTCTGTGTTTTACTTAAAATATATATATTTTTTTAATATAAAATTTTAAAGAGGTTGTTCAAAATATATTTACGTAAAAAAAGTCTAGTTGAATTTATAAAAAGTTTTTCTCAAATAATTACAACACTTGGCTCGACCTGGGCTTGAAGCTCAAGGCCTCATAATTTGTAGCTTTATTTTTACCTAAGATAATTTAATATTTAAAAATGATTAATAAGGCAACACAATTAATACTTTATAACACAATTGTCAGTTTTATCTAAATTAGATAAAACTTACGAAATCATACATATACCATATCATTAGGTACGTTTTCATTGTTCGCCTATATTGATAAGTTTCGAAAAAAAAACCTCGTGTTTTATCGAAATAGTTCCTTAAAACTAGGTGAATTATATTTTTGCAATGAAACAGACAATTCCAACCGCAACAAACACTGAAGAAGGTCAAGTGCGTTACGGTGCAGTATTTTAGCTTAACACAGAACTAAAATATAATTATTTTAACGTTCCTCGTGTTTTGTTTCGTGATATTACAACTGAATTTAAGTTAAAATATTATATTTTTTTTACGACTAAAATTACGACTTCGGGTTTTCATAAATCTAGGCAAACATTTAACGAAAGCGTAAAATTGCAATTAATAACAATTAATATCGCGATAAGAGAAAGATTGTAGAACAATTGTAATATAATATTTTTCTTATCACAACCGCTTAATGGTTCGCGATGATTGATAAAAGAATAACAAATTACAAAAATAATACTTTGTTAATGGTGAACTCATTAGGAAACCGAGCGGACGCAGTAAATGTATAAAAAATAAAAATATTAGATTTGTTATTTATAACTTTATAAAATATAAATATAATATATGATATAACACCAACAAAACATATACTAAAAGTACAGTAAAAATATTGGACAAAAAGTTGACGCCTACACAACAATGCTACTAAGCCGCGAAGTCGAAAGCAACTGCAGCGTATACGTAGATAAGGCACTTGAGCGAGTCGAGTGGCCTACCGCATTCGTTAGCGACCGCGTGACGAACGCTCTCCATCCCACTCTGTCCTACTCCTCAGCTCTTTTCATTAGGAAGTAATTCAGAGTGCCGGGCACTCTTTCGTTTCTTTCCTTCACGTTTGTACCTCAGAGGACTTGATTCAGGTACAGGCAGGCTTTTGTGATAAGATTAAAGAGACACGTTTTCTTAGTGACGCGCCAGAGCCTTCATGTTACTTGCGCTAAATTTGGATTTGAAGACACTGTATTTTTATAAAATGCATTGAAGCTGGTGCATAAAATGCATTGATGCTTTTATTAATAGTTCTCTAGAGCTCTCTTTTTTATAAGAATTTAAGCTTTACGAGAAAAATATACTGATAAAAAGTTAATTAATATTTTATATTAATCAATAATAACTTACGCTTATAGGCACGCGTAAGATACTCCGTTCCCTCTTTCCGCAGAATTTTTGAGGCACTGCTTATTGAGTGGCGAAACTCAACGCTGCGCCTTGCCTTGTTACCAAAGCGAGGAAATGAAAATATCAATAAATATAAATTTATTCCCCAGAGTGGGAATAAAATTAACAATTATTGCGTTTACAGATATACACTACCTCTCCTTCACGACAGTCTCGTATAGATAATTAATTAAAATTATTTTATACGATACCATAACAATAAGACCTCAACACTTTTGCTGAGCTGAGCTCAGCCTTTTTGAAATAAACAAAATAGAGCAAAAATATTTTATATCATCACATACATTTAAATTGAAAATAATCACGCGTTTGAAATCAGTGGATCAATATCATAATTTGCGACAGGGGTTGCAAGAGGTGGGGGAGCAAGCAGACAAGTACACTGCTGTATCATTGACACCCTTCTTACGATATTTCACACTGAGCTATATTTTTACAAAATAAATGTATTTATTTAAATATTTATTAATTTCAAACAAAAATAAAATGTGATGAAACGAAATAAATAATAATATTTTACAAAGTTTATAAATCATGTTTTGTAGACCATGAAAACAAATATAAGTTGTTAGAATTGCAACAAGTTATAAATTCAACAGTTTTGTTTAATTTAAAAATCTCGCCCTTCGAAAATTCCTTATGACAATTTGGTAAAAAGCTTGGTAATATCCTTTAGCTTGGTAATATCCTTTAGCGCGAAATCAGATTAAACTTAGTTTTTTTTGATTAAAGATCTAATAGCACTATTTAAATAAAAAATATGATAATATTTTTATTTGTAATCCACCCTCACGTCCTTTTTTATTTCATATTATAAAAATAAATTCCTACCCGCTCCCTGCTTGCCGTGCGCACCCAATGCCTATGTCGACTATATTTTATTACACTTTGCTTCGTCACACTGATATAAAATATTTCATGTTGTTGAACAAATATGAAATTGTAATGATATTTCAATTTGTGATTTAACACTTACTAACGTAAGTACTGACTATGTACTTAACAGATTCACTTTAATAGTCTTCTTACACTATCAAACACCGTCGTCGACGTCGCATTTTGTATTTCGGTCACAATAAGGAGTTTTTTTTTATTGTTATAATCTTAGGCTTTCTCGGGACTTTTAAATAAGAAAGACCCCATGAAAACTCTCCCGGGATCACAAATCCGATTTACTGGGCATAGAATGAGCAATAAAAATAATAATTATCTACACTGGCTCATTTTGAATAAAGAAAACGAAAATGAAATAAAATTAGCTTTCCCTTCTTAATGACAGTCTGTTAGGATTTTAAATGTTTTTCTTTTTATAAATACAGAAGATTTTCGCTTCATTTCACAAAAAAAAAAACAAAATCTAAGAGCATTAATATTTAAAACGAAGTTATGATAGATATTAATGGTACGTTAATAATTGTTACACTGGAATACCTCAGCAATAATAAAATACTTTTTCGAAGCATGAAATTAGTTAAGGCAGGTATTTACGCAAAAAGCGTATCACACGGATCAATCAGTTTTATCGGTGGAAGGAATCTATAGCGCGTGTGTGGAGCACGTAGCGTACTATCGTAGCGGCGATCGCGCAGTGCGATATTAGTACCATTCGTCTTTGTCGTACCACTTCCTAATTTGAATAATCACAGGTGAGAACGGAACAATTTCCACTATCCGCGATATTCTCAAGGAAAATATTGGGTAAGCCGGTTATTTTGTTACGTGAGAACAATGAGAAATAACGTTCTTGCGTTAAATTCAAATTAAAAAAAAAAATCACCGCGCCAACAGAAAAATGGACGTAATAAGATTTTTTTCATTACACCACAAATCAACCGGTAAAACAAATATTTAAAAAGAGAAAGGAATCCGTAGACTATGGAGCGCTCCTCGTTCCTGGCTGCTGGGAAACGTGAAATCCGATTTAATTTATTTTTATCGCGGGGCTTTATAATTTCATTTTCGCACTTTCCATTTCGAGAGAGCGCCGGCGCCGCGGCGTGCCGCTCTATCAGAATGAGATCTCAACGAAATCAGGTACAAAAGAACGATAATGAACGTTCACTGCTTGCTACGTAATCTAAAGTATTATACGAGTCGAAATTCTTACTTCGCAGCAAAAAAAATCTACTTTATCTTCGGCACTGCGAGATGTTTAATAAAATTAAAACGTCTGAGTCTGAGGAGGACCCTTGATGTTAACGGTGGCTCTGCAACAGTATTCCGATTTTAATTTTCATTAGGTTGCCAGTAAGAAATCGTTTTAATCGACTATTAGGATACTTTCTAAGTAGAATTGGGCGGATCCCTGCTTTATACATAAGTAGGATGAAATGGAGCAGGAATGATTGAAGTAAAGTTCCCGTTTTTCATTTTCTTTTTCCATTGATAAAGTTATCGATTTCATCAAATGAATTGAAAATTTAAAATAAACTTATTATATAATATATATGTTTGTTTAAAATATTATATATGTTTGTTTAAAATATTCTAAAACTTTATCTTTTTCACGTTATAAGCTTAAGTAATGAAGACTGAGAGTAGATAAGGCAAAATAACCGTTTCAGTAATGTTAAATTGTCACTGAGTTAGGCAGTCATTAGGCAAATGCAGCGTATAACGCGACTTGGGCGGAAAACCCGAAGTCGGTTTCAACCAATGTTATTACTCATAATGGTAACATAACCATATTTTTACAACATAATTAAAATGTAAGCGGTCCTAAAATTGTACGGAGGATTGAGCAGTAGTATTTCACCTTAACGAACCGTAGCAAACTACCCAAAAAGGTGTTCGTTTGCGTTCATATACCAATTAAAAGCACCGTAAATTGCGGTTGGAGCGAGAATAGGGACTTAGTATTTCAATATATTTTATAACGTAATATATCATATATAATCCTTACTTTGGGAAAGCTAACATAAATAATTAAATTTTGTAATTGTTATTTGCTTATTAGTATATCTGCATTAATATTTTTTGTCAAAAATCTTTCTAACTAATACGTATTGTAAGCAGATTTTAATTATAATGCAATGAGTAGGTTAGTTTCCCCTACATTGAAAGTTTTAAAATCACCTTATACGAAATAACAACACTGGGTGTCTAACTTAAATAAGATTTAATATTCCTATCCGACAGCAAGTTTCCTGGAGGAGCGTGTGTAATCAAAATCTGCACTGGAAAACTTTATACGGAATCTCCTAACAATTGTAGAACTTGGTAGCCTTTAAAAAACTGAAATGAACCTGTCGTTTAAACTAATTTCATTTTCAACTTTGCGTTAGAATCGTTTTTTGCATGTTTCTAGAGATTTTCCGAAGCAACTCTTTCACGGTAAAAAGAAATCAATTTCTTACGACTACTGCTACCAGAAAGCGTAACTTGTGAGCTGCTTACTTTGGAAAGTGCGACATGGAAATCTAAAGGGAACTCTACTTAAATTTTAATTTCTAAATGAAACGACAGTGAAAAATGCTAGCTTATAAGTTGCACGCTATACTAACGAATTTAAAATTTAAATCTTCACGTAGTAAAGCATTAGCTTTTTTAATTTTAAATCGTGCTTTTATATAAAGTAAGTACCTATTTGTACTTTAAATTTAGCTATAAATACTATAAAATCAACCTTAACGCGTTTAAAAGTACGAATAATTGATACAAATCGTTACAAGGGTAATAAAAATAGCTGAGACGGAGACTCGAGAGCATTTCGAAGACAGAAAAACTATTAAACGTGACTAAGTAGATTTGCGACAGACCGGAGTGGCCCTTGTCCTTCAAGAGCGCAATTAGTTCGCTTTTTGCTGCACTCAGTATTTTGACTAATGATTGGAGGAGTGCGCTGCGGTTGTTTACTCACAACAAATGATGATTTATCGTTTTTTTCTCCGCTTCTAATCCGTTTATTTCAAATCCTATAATTTCTCATTTATGTGTTTAGAACAATAGGCTTTGAAAACATTTCAGTATAAAAATAGATTTCTATAGAAAAACTGCTTTGCTGAAGCAGTTGTAGCCCGGAAATGGAGTGTGATTATCACAAAAAAAAAAGTACATTTTGTGGTAAAATCGTTAGGAAACCACAAAATGTGGAACATAGGCGTTTATATGATGCAAATGTGTGGGCGTGGCGCACGAATCTTGGCAGCGACCAGGCGGTCGCATCATCCTGCAAATCTGTGCACTTTGCTTATCAGCTCTGATTCATACTAACGTCGTACACGGCAACGCCACGTCACACACACGCGTACACCGCGCACATGTGTGTGTGAATTTGCGTCACTACAGCGAGTGTGCGCCACCAGACGTCATTTTATTTTGTGGATATGGACGATCGTACGGCCCGGGGATTCACCGACGCTTCGTAGAGGGAGAAAAGAATGGATCGTGATGAGAAATGTGCTGGAATAATTTATCTTCGGGTTAGTTTAGAAAGAAGGTTGTCTCTGACAGTGCTGCGCGGACGAAGGCTTATTTCTAATTCAGGGACGTGTTTTCGGAAGGAAGATAAAGCACTGCGTGTGAATAACTGAATATAAACGATGACGCGCTAAAGTTGTGTGGAATTACGGAGAAATGATGGCACCGTGGCCTAATCCAATTCTACCTGTATCGCGCTACAAGGAAACGGAAACGTAGCGTCGTCGAAAACATTATTTTTATTTGTAACAAAAAAGTAGATAGCAGTGCACGTGTCGTTTATGCTGGAAACGGTAAAAACTCGACACAAAGTCGCGGAGATTTTTATCGTCCTAGTAATGTTCGTAACGGGAAGTTTGTATACTACAAAACATAATATTTAACCTTTAACTATTTACTCCAATTTGTTCTATCGGCGGAGGGAAACTTAAATTGGAGTGATTAAAGCGTGCGCCCCTCGTGATTGATTTCTTGGAGAGACGTTTTCCGTAGTCGTCCGGCCGCCATTGTGCCTCTAGATTTATTTCTGTTTCCTCGTTTTTATTGCGTACTCAGATCTTATAACGAAATAGTTACGGCTGTTAAAAGGTTTTATTGGTTAACCTTCGGCGTATGCGGTCATAAAATAGATTCGTAACCAAAGAACCGTACGCGTTGCGCTAGATTTATAACTGAATCACGTGAAAAAGAAACAAATTCGTCCTATAGAAAGATATAAAACTGGAGATATAGTAGGAATTTATTGGGAAATTGTGTAAATCACAGTATAATAAAATATTTTCTATTGAATATTGTATGAAAAGAGTTTTACGGGTCCCACTCATTTCACTCTATTTTACCTTTTATGCAAAACCGTATTCAATGCATAAAGAATATACCAAGATGCTAAGAATAGACTGAGGAAAAACAATAATGAGGTTAGTTCAAGATAATAGCAATAATTTATCACTAAATGCTATAATTGAAGAGATTGAAGTTGCTAGGACTGCTCTGGCCTACGAGGAAATTAACTTACCCTTCCGAAAGTCCGCAGAAACTTTACGCTCTTAATAAACTTGAGCGAATTAAAATTCTATCGGTTTAGTAGCAGTCGTGTTGAAACGCGGTTGACTGTTTCAGTTCAAGTTATTATTAAGGGATATAGTGGCCTTTTTATTGTAGTATTATTCAAGTTGATTCGAGTGAGTATCATGCGATACAATATAGCTTCACGCTGTACACCTATTTTCCTTTGTTGGGGCATATTAGAATACTTACCCTGCAATAAAGGAGAACAGCTTGATAGGAAGAAGGAAGCTGGAACCCAGTGTTAAGATACTTCGTTCCAATTAAGAGACTTCCGTACCCTCACGACTGGCGGCCTCTTATATGTATAATATAAACTTAGGAAATATAAAAGAAATTGTAAGAAAATGAGAAATAATGTTTCAAAGTCCTGTGATATTTTATAATACTTCAAAACATCGGCAGTTCAATTCTATGAATTCATTTAATTCGTTCATTTAATTTTCTTTGATTAGTGAAGATCGAAAGCATTTATATATTTTTTTGAAATGCGACAAATGCATACCATATAACACCTACACAAGAATTCACTTTTCTACTGAATATAGTATTCGTAGGTCGGAACATTTATATTATTTTATTAAATATTTTTATATGTTGCAAATACAAATATCTCATATATTTCAGTACTGTAGGAGCAATAAAACTGACATACATTCATAATATAAATTAGATTATCTAAAACAAACAATTCATTGAAACAAAATATAGATAAAACCGACGCAAGAAGCAAAAATAAAAATAATATTCACTTGCAACTAAATAAATAGAATAAAACAACACATAAAATACAATTTATGTGTAATTTTGGTAATATAATTGTAGAGTTAAGACAATAGTTAAGACCTGTTTAACAAAGTTGTGCGTATTGTTGCTTAAATAACGCTTATCTCCCGTAGAGCAACTTCTAGGGTTATATTTGCTCACATACTACTGTACTCTGTTTAACGATATCTGCTTTAATATTAAGGTAAGTTTCCCGTGTCGGTTAGGATTACAGTTGTATTGTGTAACAGTTATTTTCTCAAATATTACAAGTTTTTTTTTATATTTAAAAAAAAAACCGGAACCACTTTATTGTTCGTCTTTTATAAAAAGTTAAAATTTATAGGTATTTCTTACAAAAAACCAAAAATAAAATTTATATTATTGGTTAATTTCATACAAAATAAGTGTATAATCTTTTATAATTAATTCGTTGTATTTCCCGTTGACCTACAATCTTGGAATGCTTTATATGATTTAACTATTAAATTAATCTTAAACATATAGAATTCTTTAATAGAATATTTTTAGTCATATTTATTCCCAAAGCCCATTTGTATCAACATTCAACCAAATACAATTAAAACACAAGAGTTTATATTGTACGTATGTATATACATACATATACGCTTCGTATGACTGTACGTCTACACAAATACATAAAATAGCAAATAATTAATTGTTATTGATGTAACATAACACTCGAAATACAATAATGGCCCTATAAAAAAATGACGGCACGATTTAATCAAGACCTTTCCAGCTTCTAATCACTAGAAGTTTATTTGTTTTCTCTAAATTAACACAGTTAGGATCTCGATTGCTTAGTTAACGGCTTTAATAACATTTTGTATGCTCCTTTAAGTCGTATCGAGAGAGCTTTATCAGTAATTGAACACGAACTATTACATTGAGACCCGGAATTATATCGGAAGTTTTGCTAAATAGCGCTATAATAGTGAAGATTTAGCTTTATTTTTGTATTATTTTTATTGATTATTGTAATTAATATAATAGTAAATTGAATATGTTGTGGTTAATATACAGCATAATTTTTTTTTTCCCAGAAAATTTTACTGTAGTTTTCTTTTCTTGTTACTTTTCTCTTCTCTTACTAGGGTTTACAGAAACACCTTTTCAAAGATTTCTATATTGCATTAAAAATAATTGTACTATAAATAATAATTTTATTCTTAAGTATGGCCAAACATTTCGCAGTATTCAAAGAAAAAAAAATTAAATTAGCTTCACGCTGTATCCCACATGCAACAGGGTAGGCAGAGGAGACCTAGTGTTAAGAAACTCCATTCCCCACTTTCTGCCGAATTTTGGAGGCATTGC